>JBBPCZ010044860.1:0-13126 GCA_037974445.1 Brycinus macrolepidotus
TTGTCAAACTGATGGAGACGTTTTCTTAATTTGTTGTGGTTTTTTTCTGTTTGCATGTGTTTTCTGAAGTTGCAGCGTGTTGAGCTTTCTCGGCCACCGTACTTTCTTTACTAATATATTTCAATGTTTTTTTCTCATCTCTTCTGGAATTTCTTTTCACAGCAGCAGCGTGAGCTGCTTGTTGGGACCTTTAAACTTACTGCTGGTTATTTTTAAGTGATAGATTTGACAGGGCTGCCAAGAACCAAGCCTGAGTTTGCCTTGTTGAACTGAACCCAATAAATGATTACATTTGATAAGTGGTTGCTGGAGTAATGGAGGAGGGAATTACTTTTTCATATGGGGTAGCTGGTGTATCTTTTTTCCATTCAGTAAATAAAATTTTAAAACTTTTTGTGTTTTCTCAGGTTGTTGTTTTTCTTTATAAATCAGATTATGGAATTTTTTATATGACGGGGTCTAGTGACAATTATATTTTTAGAGCTGGTAGCAGGAGAATATGAAACACTCCATTTTAAAGACTGTGAAACCATAAAATGTTTTACCAAAGTTTCCTGAGAAGGTGACAGAGTAGAGACGACTGTCAAAATGATTTTATTTCAAGCAGTTTTACTGAGCTGAGACGTATTGAAATGTTCTCAATCTTACACACTTCTAATAACTAAAGTGGATGGGTAGCAGTTCTAACTCAGGTGTTAGCCATTAACAGTTATGAACTCCACTCTGAATTTGATGTTCAGGAAGTCCAAAGTTTAAATCCTTCTTGAAATCTTTCAGTTTGAAGTGTTTTGAAATCACTTATTCTCAGTAGATCTAATGGTGTGTTTTTGTCGAAGGATGAGCGACTTAAAATAGAAAAAACTGTCCTCTTTTAGTGTTTTGGCGATGCGTGATAAAGACTGACTTTAATCCCTGCACATTCTTCTATACCACATGTCGGTATCCTGACTGAGTATCAGTAAATATATTTATTACTTTCACAAAAAGAGGGCATGACATATAGCCACACTCCCACAAAGTTGACACAGTGCTGTTGAACTCATGGAAATCTGATCTTTACCGGTTCTGGAATAAAACAAAGATCATAATAGTTCACTGAAGTATCAAATTCAAACTATGCCCCCCTCACTCCGAATGTAGTCAATCAGCCAAGACATGTTTAGAATATGACCTCTTAAGTTTGCTTCATTAGTACTGCACTGGAGCTACAAGTCTTATGCCCACCAGTTAAAACAGTACAAACTGCATGCCTAAGGAGGAGGTCACACTGTGAATGTTTTTCTGTTGTTTACAGTGAGAGAGAGATGCATTTTGTCCATTGTTTTTGCATGCTGGGCACCTCACGGTTTATACGGCCTGTGTGGCTGCCTTTTGGGCACTCTTAGTTGAATAAAGTTTGACCTTGTGGTGGCGCAGTAGCTTACGTCATGAGTAGTTTCTTTTCTGTGCTGACCAATCAGATCAGAATAAAGGTAGGCATTCCAAAACCCAGTGCAAATGATTAACGTTTAGGATGCTACCGTTGCTTAGTAAAAGCAAAACACACATTCAGACGCAGTGTTCAAAAACACAGTTGGAAATGATTAAACTCTTTTTCCCAAAAAAGGGGAAAAAAGCTGTGCTGTGCACAGTGCAAAATTTCTACCTTCAAAACATGCAGTGTGAAGCCTGCCTGAATCATTTAGCTTCACTCTCAAATAGACTTGCTTATGTATTTTTTGACTTATACACTTTTGCCTAACATTAAGATGCACTGAGCTTTTGGAAAGGTAAGGCGGAAATATAAACAAAGTGTGGATTTATTTTTTCACAGAACATTAAGTGTGTTTGAGTGTGTTGCAGTGTTTATGAATGGCGGATTTACCTGCTCGTGAGACCACACAGGTCTTTTTACACTCATCTTCTGTGTCGAAGCGGTTGCGGTTGCCATCACAGCCACCATACCAGAACTGGGCACAGGCGTTGGCCTGCCGGTCGTAATACCAGCGGATATTATAGTCACGACATGGACCCTGGTCTAGGGTCAGTTCACAGCGAGGGTCCAGGGGTACGATTTCTGACCACAGAAGAGACACAATGTGCATTATTGCTTACTCAGGTCAAGACAAATGTGTTTTGAGATCTAGTTTTCGACAACTGGGAACCGTAGCTGTTTGAGGTGAGAAACTACATGGAAGCTCACAGTAAGCTAGCGCTTATTTGGACTATGCATTTGTATTAAAAAGCTCTCAAATCCCTTTTACACAATATAAGCTATAAAATATCATTAACAGTGCAGAAATGAATATTTATCAAGCGGGAATTATTAGTTAGAGATCAAGTGGAATTTTCCAGTTCCAGTTTAGCCATGAATCCAGTGTGAGGGAATAGAGTATGATGGAAAATCCATTTACCTTTAGGTAAAGGTGGCCGAGGGGCGGGAACATATTGCACCGAGCCGGATGACGTTACTACAGTTGTTGATGATGATGATGATGTGGATCCTGATGAAGACGTTCTGTTGCCTGATGGAATGTCCACACGGCTGCCGTGCCCTGAGGTTCTGTCTGGGTTAGTCTCTGCAGTTTGTGGCGCTCGATGAACCTTTGAAAGATAAACACACCTTGCAATATTATCTGTCTGTGTAACGGTTTCACATAGCATAACACCAATTAACACAAAGGCACACACAACTCACATGTGGAGTGACTGGTGCAGGTAGACTGTCCCCTCTGCCGGTGTGTGTTAAAGTTTGTGTTCCACTGTGCGTTCCGGTATGTGTCCCAGTATGAGTTCCAGTGTGTGTTACTGTGTGTGTTTCTCCTGGTCGGACATCTCCTCCAAAACTGTATCCACCTTGACTGCCAATGCGGTTGCCCTTGCTACCAAGTCTATGTATGTAATTGTTGATAGGGTTGCCATGGTTACCATATCCATTACCACTGATGCGGTTAAAGAACAAAGCTCCATTCTCATCCTCGCAGAACTGACTCACCAGTTTGGATTCCAGTGCTAGATAGAGAAAGAGGGAAAGGCATGCAGTCAGTCTTACGTGACTTAATTCATGCATAATATAGGCTTTCTTCAGTTTACTGTTGCTTTTACTATATCAATATAATGTCCAAAAGTCTGTAGACACTTGCACACCCTATGTTTCTTCTGAAATTAAGGGTATTAATAAAATATTTGTCCCCTTTTGCTGCAGTAACAGCCTGTATTCTTCTTGTAAGACTTTACCCTAGGTGTTCAAACACTGCTGTGAGGATTTGATTGCATTCAGCCACAACAGCATTAGACAGGTAAGCTGCTGGACCACAAACACAGCTCTATCACTAACTCACAATTCCAAAACAAATCATTTGATGATTACGTTTTAATCACTCAAGCTATATTTATAATATTTATGCTGAAATAAGGTCATGCTCCAAGGTGAGGATGATTACAGTTAAAGAAGTGTCATGGGCAGTACAGCCCAAATTTACCTGGCAATGTTAAAATCTAGATACCCATAATCAGATACTTGTTGTTTAAGCCATCTCAAGATTTGAAAGTTGGTTGGCTGTTAGTTGAAATTCACGGTTTCCAACATATCCAGCAAATGTGGTAACCATGTTTCAATGACTCACTTAAACACCACTCTGATATCTTTATTGCTCCCAGCTGTGGCCGATTCCACTTCAATGGATACCAGTGTTTCCTAAATCCTATCCTGGAATGCCCCCTGCACTGAACAGTTTTCACTGCTCTCAACTGAAACTGCTTTGAACTGATCCCTATCACACAACCACCTCAATTAAGAATTTTAGCTCTTTTGCTGCTCTTCTTAATAAATGTTTTATAGCAGCTTTTAAGATGTTTTTAACACTTAGTAGTGTAAGACACTACACTACACTTCATACACACCTGACTCAACTCATGTTAGCTGATAAGTTAATAGTTAATGGGTTTGTTTGAGTAAGGGAATTACCAAACCATGCTGGACACTGACCCTCCTTGACCACAGTTGAGGCCTGTCATAATATCAGTAGCATCCAGACACAGTTAGTACAGTGCAGTTGTTTTGCAGCTACTAGACCAAAAAAGACATTTCAGTAGATATTGATATTAAGTACAGTTCACAGAGCTATAGAGTGTTTGATTTTAATGGATCTCACTGTAATTTATGCTTCATTCGCCTGTATGTGACACTGTACAAAAAAATGCATCAGGGTCATGAGTGCAGAAAGAGCGTGTGTACTGAAACTTTTTAAAATGGATATGTATTTGTACCATCAGATAAAACGAGGCATTAAAAACACGTTTGGTGTTTTCTAACCTGAACCTGTGCTCTACCTGGAGCAGGTGATTTACCTGGCAAGGTGTTGAAGTCATCTATCAGAAACATGTGCTCACTGTCAGGCTGTGAAGCGATGAGATTCAGTTCACTGAGAAACTCAGCCTGTGTTGGATCGCTGATGTTAACGATTCCCAGTGCGTACATCTCAATGTTTGCTGCATGGGCCTCTCTCACTGCAATATCCAGCACCACCGGATCCCGCTTGTCCGTCTGTCCATCCGTGATGACTATGATGACCTTGCTGACCCCTGACCGGGCACTGTAGAAAGCTTCCTGTGTAGCCTTTCTGATGGCAGTGCCTGTATAGGTACCTTCACCCATGTAAGGCATCTTTCGGACAGCCTGCTTGACATCCTGTTTGGTCATGTATCGAGCCAGATTGAACTCTACCCTGGCCTCCAGGCTGTAGAGCACCAGCCCAATCCGTGTAGCATTGCGTCCCACGGTCACTCTGTCCACCAGAGCCGTCACAAAATCCTTTATGATCTCAAAGTTCTCTGGGCCAACACTCTCCGAGCTGTCAATCACAAATACAAGCTCCATGGGACGCTCTTTGCATTTGATCCCACAGCCTGAAATGTTTTGAAACAAGGGATGTTTTAGTTGTGAGTAGAAGCTAGAGCCACAGAATGAGTAGCAATAACTGTAAATTTAAGCGCATAAGATGTCATACCGCAAATCTCCTTAATCATTCTGATGATGTCTTCTCTCTGGAAATGAATGCCATATTAACATCACAGTGAATCAAAATACACACTAGACTAGAGACGAACAAATTAAAGGGGTGTGATCTCACCGTCAGCCCTGATTCTCCCTTCATTCCCGGTCTGCCCTGAAAGACAAAATACAGTGTTATGTACACACTTGTTATGCCATGTGCCTCATGGATGTCCTATGGATGCACTATGTATGTGTTGTGGATGCCTTATGGATGTGCTATGGATGCTCTATACCCTACAGGTGCTCCACGAATGTGCAGTGGATGCACTATGCCCTATGGATGTCTTGTGCCCTATTGATACCCTGTGTATCTCTTGTGAAGTATGAATTCACTATGGACGCCTTGTGCCCTCTGTAGATGCCCTGTGAACTCTGAGAGATAATTCTGATAGTATATAAGCTTGTGAACCAATTATCCAGCAAGACTCACAGGTTGTCCTGAATTACCAGGATCACCCATGTCCCCTTTGGCACCTTTAATGCCTCTTTCACCTTGAGATCCACGGTCACCCTGCATAAAGAGAGAGCAAGAGAGACTTTAGAAAGTGACTCGAATGAAACCCATTCATACTGCATATACAGAACTTTTCTGAACCTTTGGCCCAGGGAGGCCGTCTCCAGGTGATCCCCTTGGCCCAATCATGCCCTGAGCTCCATGCTCACCCTGAAAAAAAACCCATTTAAACAGGGTCACATGTATGTTTGTGTGCTTGAATGTATACAGGGCTGCAAATGTATTCCTGTGTCTATGCATGTGTGTCAAAATCTGAACCAGAATGGTCTATTAGCCAAGTATGTTTTCCCATGCAACTAATTTGTTATGGTGAATTTGTTCTTGCACAAACTGTACCTTTGGCCCTTGTATCCCCTGTCCTGGTGGTCCCGTAGCACCGGGAGGCCCTGGTCTTCCTGTGTTGCCCTAAAGATTTCCAAAAAGATCCTTAAACATTTGAAAAGGCAGAGCAGAGGCGTGCATTAGCATTTACTATCTGTGGATTAGTATCCGCATGTGTCAAGATGACTGGTATGTATCTGGAGCTTTTCTACAGGTGTTCTACAGATAGGTTGGCTGGATTTGATTAACAGCATATGAAACATATGTATGTGTCTGTTTTGAACATGGAATGGTATCATGTTAAAAGATATAGTAGGAAGATATGGTAGTCACTCAGGCTTAGCTGGGCTGGATGAAGGTTATGGATACTGTAATCTAACATATGGGTCAAACAGTTCATTGCATGTTGCATGTTAAAACCATACAAACTATTAAATCACAACAACAGAAATGTAGCATTAACCAGCTACTTGTTGTTCTTATGTTAACATTGGGCTATCTGCCAACCCACTTCACATTATGCTGCGCTACAATTATGTGATATTTCAGACTAGATTTATTAGAGAATCTAATTTGTTGCCATTTTTAGTGCAGAACATTAGCTCAACTAATGGTTGGAGTACATAAGACAGACTGGATGACTGTTGGGGAGAGAAACTGGCCTGGAGTTCGGGGAGGGTTAAAAAACTTAACTTATTTTATATCTAAATTTTTTGCCTGGTGTCCATGGTCCTCTCTAGTTCAACCAATTGATCATTCGATAAACAAACATATAAACAAACAAACAATTTCAGTGTGTTCCTGTGTTTATTCTATTGTTGTGACCTACTGGTGGTCCTTGTAGCCCTTCTCCTGGAGGTCCTGGTGGTCCTGGCAACCCTCTGAACCCAGTATCACCCTGAGAGATACAGACACACTTACACATGCATTCTCAGCACACAAACACACTCATACACACACGCACACACGCAGGCACACACACACAGCAGTGAATACCTTTGGTCCTTGGATACCCAGTCCTTCCAGACCAGGCTCTCCTGGAAGTCCGGGAAGTCCAGGAGGACCCTATTCAGAAAGTAAGCACACACAAATCATTACTATCAAACAGGATCTCACACAGGTCAAACTCTTGAAAAGTTACAGAGTTCTGAAAGAGTACAGTGCGGTCCCACATACCGCAGAGCCAGGATAGCCGTCTCCTTTTGGCCCAAGAGGACCAGGAGGACCTGAGTCTCCACGTTCACCCTGAGAAACACAGGAATCAGATTCTAATTAAGTCTGGTTCTGGATTAGGGTAATACAAAGCTTTCTAGTAAAGTAAATATAAAGATTGTTACCTTTGGTCCTGGGAGTCCATAGCCTGTTTCCCCCAAGGGGCCAGGAGGACCTGCAGGACCAATATCACCCTGTAAAGACACATTACAACATCTGTAATAAATCATGGCATTTTGAAATTCTGCAGGTGGGATATATAAGGCAGCAAGTGAACAGTCAGTTCTTGAAGAAAAATTGTGTAAAGATCTGAGTGACTTTGACATGGGGCAAATTGTGATGGCTAAACGACTGGGTCAGAGAATCTTCAAAACAACAGGTCCTCTGGAATATTCCCAGTATGCAATGGTTAGTTCTAACCAAAAGTGGTCCAAAGAAGAACAACCAGTGACAGTGTCAAGGATGCCCGAAGCTCATCAGTGCCTGCAGGTAGTGAAGGCTACCCAATGTGGTTCGATCCTACAAAAGATTCTATAATCTTTAGAATAGCTTTTAAGGTACGTTTATGATACCAGATTACACTTCTGTGTCTTTGTATCTGTGAACGTGTCGGCACTGTGTGAAGACCTTCGCGCGTAACATGAATGTGTCCACTAGGGGGCAGTGTCCAGACTAGAATGTACAGAAAACAAGAGGATAATATTTGCCTCCTCGTCATATTCTGTAAGGCCAAAAATATGTGTACACCTGACCACGACACCTATATGAACTTGTTGGACATCCAGTTTGATTAAGCCCTAGTTGTAATTTGGGTTGAGTATTGTTTGGGTCTTGGCCCGCCCCCAAAACAACCAAACAACCAAATAGGATTTGCTTGATGCACAGCTCTGCACATTCGCACGACAAATAGCTGAGATTTTGGATTTGTGCATACAGATCTGCAAGCCTCTGTGAGCTGTGCTGATTTGTTCACAGAAATATAAATCAGTCTTTAGTCCACATAAATCAGCCTCTTGGCCTACAAACCAAGTTTTAATGACCAAAGTTTAAAGGTAATCCCTGTTGGTGCCCCTAAGCTATGGAATAGATAGAATTCAGCATCTGGTCTTTTCCCACTATCGGTACATTTAAATCTTGTCTTAAGATCCATTTGTCCTCTTGGGCCAGTAAGATGGTCTAAGTATTCAGTATTTGTGATTTGAGCCTTTATGTCAATACCAGTGTTTTGTGAAAGCACTGTTCCTGCTGTTTCCAGAGTTATATTTGTTTTTACTGTCATTTTTATTCTTTTCATTTATTATTTTACTGAAAGGCTTTTATTTTATTCTACTGTTTTATTAATTTAATTTTTGATCTGTTGTACAGACCTTTGGTCACAAATTAATTAAATAAACTTAATTTGACTTAAATACACACTATTCTGTGATATTTTTCAACATTTTTCTAATATTTAAAGTATTCTGGAAACAACAAGAAGTCACAAAATAAAAGATAATATGCTGAAATTGTCTGCCCCAAGTGTTACCACTTTGCAAACATTATTCATTCTGGAGGGTTTTTTTTATTTATTAATAAATCATTAAATATGTTCATTTTATTATAACTTCATAATCCATATTAATATAATTATATAATTATTCTTTAGCCATTTTATTATAACTTATTATATTCCTGACAACTTCACTCATGACTTTTTTTTTTTTTTTAATTATTGAGTACATTAATTATAGAGTACATTGATTTTTTTTTAAATTATAGTGTACATTCATTATAGAGTACATTACATTACATACATTTTGTTTATGGCACAAATTATGCATCCGCAGCTAAACTGGTTTCACATTATTAAAAACACTGATCACAAAGTTTTAAACAGTAGTGTAAAAAAGGAAAAGGGAGGTTGTTGAAGCAGAGCTTGCATGGTCGAACTTTTATACCTTCGGCCCTGCTAATGCACGTCCTGGTGGTCCTGGCAAGCCCTGTCGCCCAGGCACTCCTGGTTCACCCTGCAGAAGGACAAAACAAACAAGGGCAGAAGGTTATATCCTGTAACCTTCAGAAATAATCATACTTTTCAGAAACTGTCATTTTGCGATGATCAATTAACCTGTAAATCTTAGTTCATTGTAAGGAGCCACAAAAAGCACATCTGGACAGTATCACATTGCACACATACATATGAGTTAATGTTTATTGTGAATCTTGTGCTGCATCTGAATTACAGGAATGACCCAGGCTGTGGACACTGCAAATGATGCATTTTTATGCAAGCTTCTTTGTATTGACCTTTCCTCACCTTTGCCCCCGATGGTCCAGCAATTCCTGGAGGTCCTGCTAAGCCACGAATTCCTCTCTGGCCCTGGTCTCCCTACACAACACACAGGCAAGCACTGCATTACACCACAACCAACATTATACCTCTATAGTACATGCTCAGTGTTAGCTATTACCAACTCTCCTGCTGATGAGTGTAGTTTCATTATAATCTGCTTCATCTAATCCACGCTACAGCATCTTCAGAAGATGTGTTAGTTACATTTTGATTACAAATGTTGAGTGCAAGCTATCTTAAGAAGATCAAGCTGGAATTTGCATTAGCTTTAAAATAAAGAAGCACTCTTTCCAAACAGTGTCCATGACAAAACTTTTTTTCAGTTCTAAAGTAGCTTACCAGGTCGTAGTGGCTACATTAGCAGTATGACAGCAACATCACTTCTGCTAGAGACTCAGGTAACAACTTGAGACCTGACACCCTGCTTGACAAAAAGACTTGATTTTGACTTGAACACGAGTGGATTTGACTTAAGCCTTATGTGTTAAAAATATTCAAGACCCAAAATGAGGAAGAAACTTGGAGTTTTTTCATGTAAACTGCATCAAAAGTATATTTGGTATAGCAAGCTATATATAGCTAGAGGGTGTGAATGATTATATGCATTTAAAGGGGAACAATGTGTCTAGACAACATTTGGTCTTCAAATGTTATGTTCAAACCTCCAGAAAATGGTTTATGTGTCAGGTACCTTATGTTTCTTTGTTGACAGCCTAAATGGCAAGGGAAATATCAAAGCCATGTCATGTGATCTACCAGTGGTTCTCATTGATTATATTCGGTTATGGCCCTAAAGCAGAGGCTTTTTTGAAGATTATACAATTGCATATTACAGTGCCCTCAGTATCATCCAAAACAACCAAAACAAATATGTGTAAAAGGTTGATGTTTCTTATATGTTTTATATGTTTTACTGGGGTCAAACTGACCCCAAAGAACACTGATGCATATGTGCACCAAACACTGAAAACATATTATCATGTTAATTTTGTGTTTACCCAGTTGTCCCCATTAGATTAGAAGCAAAAGATTATGTTAATTATTTATTTTGTGACATTAAACGTTGAATGGGGTCAAACTGACCCCAAACGTAAAAGGAGGGTTAAAAGCTTGCAGTGTTGAAAGTGTTGCTAATTTAGCCACCAAAAGATTTACTCTAACTGCCTAACTCAGAAGAGGTACGTCCTCCTGTGTCTTCAGGTTAGGAAATGGGTAAAATTCCACTCTTTTCTTCAAACTCTTAGTATATGGCGCATCTGATTTACAAGCACCCCAGTCCTGAGGGCTTGTCAGACGTTCTGCTGCCTAATTACAGTTTCTGAGCTACATTTGGACAGCCAGTATTTAACAGGGTGAATCAATTTGTTGCAGCGCCACCCTGATGCAATTCAATGTTGCAGCTGTAGTTGACAATAGAGACCAAAGTTTACCATTTCTAGGGTGAAGCGGGCTACAGTAAAACACCAAAGAATGAAACTGATGTTTAATATTTTCAAAGTTGGACTTGACTGTATTGTTTGACTGTAAGTTTATGCAGAGAAATTATCGTCTGCTTTCTTCTTTTTCTGCTTGATACTTCTTAATATCTATATTCAAATGTGTGTAGCCCACTTATGCATATCAGTGGTGGGCAACTACACCTGCTTGCAGTATTAGTATTCAGTATACAATGAACACAGCATGAGGTCTATATTGGTGGCTACTCTCAAACTGTGAACAGCAGAATAAAAAAATAAACTTACCTTTTCACCCTGGGTGCCAACCCCAGGTGCTCCTTCTGTTCCTCTCAAACCCGGAGCACCAGGCTCTCCCTAAAATAAACAAACATATACACTTAATGTACACATGCTGTTCCAAGTTGACCTACTCTTGTTCAGAGCCCTAGACAAGATAACGACTGCAGTCAACATATTCTCATCATACATTGTGTCATCTCCTACATTAATGTGCTGTTTAGGTGTCTTGCAATCCTCTTAAAAATGCTGTAAATTGTATAGCTTCTGCTAAAATATGTACAGATAAAGGAAAAACCAACACAGTGTCTTATTAAGATCTTGGGCCTTTCACCTTGGCACAGATTCGATATGCCTCTGGAACTGTACTGCAGGGACAGACCACCATTCTACCAAAAGATATTTCCTCATTTGTTGTTTTGATGATAGTGTTGAAGAGTTCTGTCTAACTCGTCAGTCCAAAAGCTCCCATAGATGTTCAGTTGAGTTCCGGTGACTGTTGCATAAAACTTGTGGAGAACAGTGTGAAGTATATCTCAGTTGACCATGTCAGTATTTCCGTGGCTCTGTGGACCAGTATCTGTGGTTTTATTGCCACTGAAGAACAGGTGCTCTTCTATTTTTCTTACATACACTATATGGACAATAGTGTTGGGATGTGACCATTACACCAACAGGGACTTTAATGACATTGCATTCAAACACATAGACTTTAATATGCAGTTGGTCCCCCCTTTGCAGCTATAACAGCTTCCACTCTTCTTGGAAGGCTTTCCACAGGATTTTGGAGAGTTTCTGTGGGAATTTGTGCCCCTTCATTCTGTAGAGCATTTATGAGGTCAGGCACTGATGTTGGATGAGAAGTCCTGGTTCAAAATCTCCGTTCCAGTTCATCCCAAAGGTGTTGAATGAGGTTGAGGTCAGGGCTCTGTGCGGGCCAGTCAAGTTCTTCCACCCCGAGCTCATCCAACCATGTCTTTATGGAGCTTGCTTTGTGCACTGAGGCACAGTTATGCTGGAATAGAAAAGGTTCTTCTCCAAACTGTGTCCACAAAGTTGGAAGCTTGGCGTTGTTCAAAATGTCTTGGTATGCTGAAGCATTAAGATTGTCCTTCCCTGGAAGTAAGGGGCCTAGCCCAAACCCTGAAAAACAGGTGTGTACCAATACTTTTGTCCATACAGTGTATCACACTAATGCACACACTTATAAATGTGTTCTTTCCTCCACAATTCCCACCCAGATCTCTTTCCTATGTTGACACTAGAGTCACAGTTCTTGTTGAAACACTAGTCATTTAATCAGTCTTCATGATTGGAGCTCCTGCCTTCCCTGCTAAAATAATGAACAAGATCTTTTCCTCCTGATCTAAAATTGAGGTAAGATGGATCTGCTCAACATTTTCCATAGGGTGTTAATTTCTGGAAGCATCTGCACTAGTTATGTTTTTCCACTCATTCATAAAAAAAAAATCCTTAAATCCTCACACATCTGAATACGTTTCTTCAGAGCTCTTCTTGTTGCTGCGTTAACCTTGCAATATCCATTGAAATTAATAAATTGTTGTCTATTACCTTTTGCCCTGGAGCTCCATCCTCTCCAGGCAAACCTGGCAACCCTGAAAATCCAGGTGCTCCTGGTTCACCCTATGGAAGAGAATGTTACTACTGCATACACTGATAGAGAATTGAACACAGAAAGCCACGTAAGAACCAAGTATGTTATTTATGGGTATAAACTGAGAATTTATCCCCATAATTGGTTGAATGTTTACCTTTGGTCCTGGTTCTCCCACACCTCTCTCTCCCGGTGCTCCGGATTCTCCTGGCAACCCTTGATCACCCTTTGAAAGCACACACATATATCAAGTCAAGTCAAGTAGGTTTTATTGTCATTTCAACCTTACACAGTATACAGTGAAATGAGATAACGTGCCTCCAGGACCATGGTGCAACACAGAGCAGAACAGAACAGAGCAACA
>JBBPCZ010044918.1:0-13124 GCA_037974445.1 Brycinus macrolepidotus
CTTCACTGGAAGTAAGGGGTCTAGCCCAAACCCTGAAAAACAGGTGTGTCCCAATACTTTTGTCCATATAGTGTATAATGTACAGTATTTTAGTACAAAGTAAAAAGACCAGAAGTCTACTTAAATGATAAATACAAAACAGCGTTCAGCTTCGGCTATGAATTCTAATGTATGCTAACTATTTGCTTATATTTGACTTTGTGAATGCCTTTAAACCTGGACCTCAAAGCGTGTGCTGCAACTGCTGAAAGGCTCCCCCCAAGAGGTTAAGCTGGTAATCTGCCGCCCTGCTGCAGGTAAGACTGAGCCCCATCCTGAGACTAAAATTTCCCCCATAATCCCACAATGGTCTCTTCCATTATTAGAAATCTGACTGGTCTGTGCAAGAGTCATACCCAGGACTCTGAATACTAGAGGCCAGACCTGCCTCAAGGTTAAGTGAAGCTCAAAAAGAAGTTAGTAGTTTGAGGTTCTCCCCATGTTGATATTTGTGATGCACTTTTTTCTAACTAACTGTATTACTCCACTGAGCACTGGTTGCTAAGTAACAGCTGTCTCTCCGCTGCAGCTGACCGTTTTGATTTTCTACTTTAGTTTCCAGAACAGACAGTGAAGTCCCTAGATAACTTTCTTAAGACCCCATTTCACACTGTAGCTCATTTGGTCTGACTCTGAAGAAGAGTGTAACAGCAGCCCTGCATCACATCCCCAACCTGTCGGCGCCCCTCAGTAAACTTTTCTGAAATGGCAGAATGACGAATTTAATGTTCAGAAACTGGAGTTGGGCAGAACCGAACAGAACACACACCATCAAAAGAGACGGGCTGCGAGATGCTTTATAGACTGGCTGAACAAAACTACATTCAGGAAAATATTCTTTTCTCTTATCTGGAACACCAGCAGGACCCAGATTTTCAGTGTGAGGAGTCGCTATTAAAGGAGTCAATGCAAGGAGTCGATATCAAAGCACGTTTGGTCCAGAACTGGTGTCTTCTTTGCTTTCCTGTGATCTTTATCATGAAGAACTGCTCTACAAAAGGAAGAGAACACAGTTCTGTCACCCAATCACAGCTGGGATGTTATCCGTGATAACACAAAACCTCTCCAGTTTTGTATAAATGAAAAATATTAATTGGGAGAAGCAGAATTTTCAGAGCTGGCTCTCACGAGATAAATAAAATAAAGTGGCCCTTATAGTCATGCGTGAACACACCACAACACACACAGCACAGTGTGAACAGTGTGAAATTCTTTCTCTGCATTTAACCCATTCACCAAGTGAAGCAGCGGGCAGGCAGTGACACAGCGCCGGGGGGGCAGTGTGTGGGGGCGGTACTTTGCTCAAGGGTACCTCAGTTGTGCCACTAGCAGTCCTGGGATTCAAACCCATGACCTTATGATTGCAGGGGCAACTCCCTAACCACCAGGACAACAGCTGGCCCAATGACGAACTAAAGGCTCCCGTAAAACAGAAAAGTGGAGCACAAGCAAACCGCTGATCCCACCGGTCAGCGTGCAGAGGGGAGAGCTACATAAGATGGAGGGAGAATGAGAACTTAGGAACATCGGGCGATTACACTGCTCTATGCCTCCCTCTGGTGGCTGAGGAGGGTTTGATAGGTGGTACCCCCCCCTAGAAAGAGGAAGAGGGAGAGAGAGAGAGAGACAGAGAGAGAGAGAGGGAGAGAGGGCCCTGTGCCTCCTTTTGGTAGCCAGGGATGGTCCCTCTTATGGCTTGTTATGTTACTGGCTGAAAAACACATGTTTTATATGTTTCACAAAACTGTTTCCATTCTTTCTCTAATGAACCTCTTTGCGATATGAGGTTGTGTGTTTTTTTTCTGATCTTCTGGAGATCAGCGTTTGACTGTTTTTTTCCCGTCTCAAGGAACACTGCCCTCCATATCTGAGAAAATAGGCCAACTGACCTGCAGCTGAGAAAGGAAGGATTTCGTCATCCTGGAAATCAAACGGGGGTTCCAGAGATAATCACCAATGGGAGTGACGGTCCCGGTGGAACTCCAGAGCACAGTGGCACTGAGTGGGTCCTCTGGATGAAACGGTGGACACTCTAAAGAGCCAGGCTGGATTTTAGTGTGAGGCAGAAAAGGTGCTTTTCATCAGACTGCCCCTCACAAGTGGAGCTTAAGGATCTTACAAGGTAACCAGTTTTTCACTTTCTGGGTATTTCTTTGTTTTGAAATGATTATTTACATATCTGCTTATTCAGCCTACAGCAGTTTAGCCCCGACCCACTGACACTGGGGTTATAAGGAGTGTTTGATCCCAGAATGAAGTACAAAACAGGGCAGCCAAACATAAAAGAGCTCATTTAAATATATCAGGCTTGAAGGCACAGTACCGAAAACAGCCTGGGGATAAACAATCATGAATTGATCACTTTTTGGTACACAAAAATCAAAAGAAAATGAAATGCAAGTTAAATTTCGGATATGGGAACTTTAAAGTAATGAAGGGATTCAACGTTTAATTGTCTTTAGATGTTTTGCTGTGAGCAGCATGAAACCTTGAGAAAGGTTCACGTTTGCAGAAGGCCATGCTGAAAGACGACCACTGATGTGATCTCTGTGCCCAAACGGGGAACCAGACGTTTACTGTGAGGCAAGTGTAACACTTCAGTGTCTTGCTGTCCAATGAGCATCAAACGAAATGACTGCAGTTCTTTTCTGTTTCATGCTGCTTTTTCTATGCATTCCTGTTATTTACGGATATTCTAAGTAGATTCTAAGAACTGTTAACAGGAGCCTCAGTTAGAGCATTTTTAACATGAAGGATAAAAAGTATGTTGCTCTCCTGTTCATATTGCCAACAATCAGGGCAGAGCAAGGTTGCCAGATTGGTCTTCTTAATAGTAAGAAATAGTATTAATGCAATTCTTTTTATTATTACTTAGTTAAAAAAAAAACTAACACTTTTCCCATAATAATAGTTAGCATAAAACAACAATAATAAAATCTATGTCAGTTATTAATATGTGCTTTGAGTCTTCAGCATTGGTTATTCTTATACAATATTTCAGTACTAAAGATAACGTGTGTGTGCCCTTTTCTAGTCTAATCTGCAGTTTGCTATAATCTGCTAGTTTGCTTTAAATTTGTTTTATTTATTTATTTCAGATCACCTGCAAACTGTGTTTTGGTCATTACCTTTGTAGCTTCTCTAACAATCAGCAGTAAAACTAAAGTTCACCTTTAGGTGGAGCAAGAGCCTCAAGAACTGTTTGATCTGTTTTGTGTTTGCTTTGCAGGCGACTCTGCTGCTGCAGCCATGATGCACATTCCTGCAGTGGGCATTAAATCACCCACACGGCTGCCAAAACACCACTCTGCCTTAACCTTAACCACAGCGTCCTGTGTTACCTGTCTCGTGCTGTGGTCACCTGTGACTTGCCTTAAAACTCAGAGGCATCAGGGTGCAAAATACCCCACACCAGCCGGGGAAGGGGGCCCTTTACTCTAGGATTTTAATTCAGGAACTTTCAGGGGTCCTAAGGGTGAATAAGGAGGTCTCGCACTTCCTCCAAGACCACCTGTATTTCGCACCTTGGTGGTACCCCTCCGAAAACGTTTTCATAATCAAAGAAAAACCTGAAATAAATGACATTCCCAGGGGAATTCATGTCGTCTGTTTGTTTTCACTGAGATTTTACAGGATTTTAATTGAGAATTCAAACAAAATCGAGGCAGGATGCCAGGAATGAACATCCTAACAAAACTGAGCCACAAATGATAAAAACCAAGCGTAAGAATCCTACAAGCAAACTGGATCTGACAGAGGGCCCTGAAGTGGGACCTGACCCTGTAAACCGGCAGGGTGTGCCCCAGGGGTGTATTGTGGGACCATTGTCTTTCTGGGGTTTCTGTGCGGAGACGACCTCCTCATTGCTGGGAGAGGAGCCCCTCACCTCCGCTCATAAATAAAGGTTCCCGTACGCTGCTGAAAGCTGGACAGAGCATCTGGAGCCCATTTGTGAGCACGCTGCCTCGTAAATGATGTAAATGATCCCAAATGGTTCTAGTTAAGCGAGACCAATAGTGGCACACTCCGCTCTCCCTGTACCGCCATTAAATACTGCGGATCTGCAGCCACACTTGTAGAAACTGGGGGGAGGGTCGTGTGACTGTTTCAGGTCATGACTGACCGACTGCCCCGTACCCCTAAACCTAAAAAAGGGGTTTGTCTCTCTGCAGCTTAACTAAGCTCAGGGCTGACTTCAGCAGCCTCATGTCTACATGTACCCATAATAAAACAACATTAAAAATGTTAATTTCTTTATTCATAGTTTGGAATATAGATTTTAAGCATATAAATTCAAGATTCCACCAAAGTTAATCTGATTGAGATCAAATGTAGAAAAAAATGTAGACCAAACGTTGAAGATAAATAAAAATACAGCTTATTAATTCTATTGATTCTAGTAATAATTAAAATTATTTAAGCTTAGTATTAAAACATCTTTCTTGGTTATAATCTTTGTTGAAAAACGGAACACAGCCCTCGACAGCCCTTCTGCTCTGCTTTTTATTTTACAAATCACTCAAAAGGGGAATTTCTTTCAAAATCCCTCCCATAATTAAATGGGTGTAAACAGAATGGTTCAGAATGGGTTTGGTGTGAAACGGTCTGTTCTAGAGAAATTCCCCTAGTCTGAATTGTTACTACTGGTGGTGAATGGAACTAGGCATCTGCCTCTAAAAGCAACCTCACAGAAAGTTATTCCAAAAATGGTTATGAATGCACTGCCTGATCCCTGAGACATTATTTTGCCAGAGGTTTGAGACGCTTTTGGCTTAAAACTAAACCCATTAATGGTGGAGGGATACCTGTAGCGCGTTGTGAGGCAAAATATTCCCCAAAGAAAACTGATTCAGTTCAAATTTGCCATTTTACTATAATCAACCTTCCATATAAACACTCAGAAGACACATGTAGCTTCACTGGGGGTCAAGTAGTAAATAAAATGTATTGATGTCGAGTCTCTATAACGAGCCCTTTCACTCTGAATGACACACCTAATTCACATCGTCCTCCCTACTTTCATCCCACTTGCCCACCCACCAAGAACGCATGAAAATGAAAAAATGTAATAAATTATAAGAGAAACACCATTATGCAACATTTACATACATAGTAAATAAAATGAAATATAATTGTGTAAATAATTGCGTATTTACTCATGGTATGCATATAATCACCTTTAATATTTTTACATTTCAGCATCTGACATTTTTGCATTAAAAGATATGTTTTTGCAAATATCACAAATGACATAAAAAATTAAAAAAAATACTAACTGGGCCCCTTGAAGCTGGGGGGTCCTAAGCGACAGCATTACCACTTATAGCAAGGAACAGCCTGTGTGTGCGTGTGTGTGGGTGTGTGGGTGTGTGCATGTGTGTGTATATGAACAGTACAGTACAGTGGTCAGAGTTGTGAGTGTGTGGTCTTCAGTGACAGTTATCCATCCAGAGCCGTCTGAGTGAAAAAGAAAACAGCTCGGTGCAAAACACACACTCTTCTCCTGCCAGAATAATCAGAACCCGCTGTGCTGAGAAGGGAACATGATCTAGATCCTTTCATTTCCATCTTGTACTCTTGCTTTACATGCTGATGCATAGTTTAGCATGATAACCTGACTTTTATCTCCTTTTTGCTGTACCTTGACTTACTGAGGAGAAACATCTGTCAAACGGATCAAAAGGCCCAGAGATGGACAGGTCATTAATGCTTAAGACTAAAATATGAGACTTAAAGGAGAAATCTGCCAAGGTTTTAAAAATCCCCATTATTAAGTGTTTAAGATGTTAACAGTGGTTCCGCCTGAGTTCAGTGTGAAGAAGCTCACAAAGTTGGTGTGAAGAAACTCTAGAGAAACTCACAAAGTTGACATCGCTGGTATGTTTGGAGCTCACATTTTACTTCTTTAGTTCGGAACTGGAGCTTTCAGGCTAACGTCGCTAACACTAGAGTCAATCTTTTACCGTAAACACATCCCCAAAACATCTCTGGAATTGTTAAAACCTTATCCAGCTATTCATTTACATGGAACAGAGCTCTGGATGTAGTTTAGGACACAGGATGACCTACTGTGAGCTGTAAAAATGAAAAAAAAAATCATTGTGTAACAGAAAGCTGCGGGCAGCATTTTAACACAACAGGGTCTGTTTTCACAAACCACCGCAGGAGCAGAATCTGTTTCTGTGACATCATAAATACGGAGGAATCTGATCAAAGTTCAGTCCTGCATTCTGCTCCACCTTAACGAAGAGCTTGATGCAGTCTGAGTAGGTCCAGAGAAGTTTATTTGATATGTTTATGGTAAAAGATTTGGGTGACTATTGACTTCTAGTCTTAGCGACATTAGCCTGGTAGCTCCAGTTCTAAATCTTGCTGGTTGCTGTGTAAATTGGATTTTTTTTTTGCTGAACTGTTCCTTAAAGTGCCAACTGACAAGAAAAAACATACTTGTTTATTTTAAAAGCTTATATGTCTAAGGCAACTCTCAAGCAGGTTCTTGACCACGACCACGCAGACTTGAACTCCAGTAAAAGCAAAGATTTAAAAAGTGCTTCCTCCTGTGTTTTGCTTTAGAACTCCAAAGAGACTTGCTGAGATTTACAGTGGCAGTTTTGCACATGAGCTGCGAGCGTAGCCTGGAACAGCCACGGGAAATGCCAAGCAGAACTGTGGGGATCTTAAAATACTATGTTTAATGAAGCGGCCCCAGCAATTACATACAGCACAGTCCATCGCTTCCACATGGAGCGACTCTCTCACAAAGCCTTCCAGACTAGGGCACAAAACAGCAGATCCTGCACAAAACAATGCTCTGCACACATTTGTTTTCTACCTGTTCATTCTGCATGCTGAGCTGAAACCTGACCTACCGCCTACCTGAAACATCTGGATTAGCACCAGGTTATGTATGAAGATCATTATCACTGCAGCTATGTGGAAAACTATACACAGGAGGACTATACACAGGATGTGATGTGCATTTCATTGCTAGAATGGGATTTGTTCTAGACCTGCATGCTGTTTTCACCTTTTGTAAGATGTTCTGAATTTCACCAATTTTACCATATTTACTTAATCTCCCCCTAATTCAGTGTTTGTGAACAAATTCATCCAGAGACACTGACTTCTTAATAGTAGTGGTGAATGGAACCAGATGTCTCATCTCCAACTCAAATGTAGCCATTTTATTTACTTTCAAAGCCCACCAGCGAACCTACACATGTTTTCTGAGTGTTTGTGTGGAACGCTTGGTAAAATAATGGCAAATCCGAACTAAATCAGAATTCTTTGGGGACTATTTTGTATCATTGTGCCCTGCATGTGCCCCTAAACCATAACTGGGTTATTTTAAGCCAAAAGCTTCTTAAACTCTGGTAAAACAATGTCTCAGGCATGAGGCAGTGCATGTATAAGCATTTCATGTTATAATTTTCTGTGAGAGAGGCAGACGTCTGGTTCCAATCACCATGACTATAAACAATTCTGACTCTGTGAGTTTCTCTAGCATTTCACGTTCCTCTGAACCTCTCTGTTTACATCACTTAATTATTGAGGGATTTTATGATTATTTAACAAAAAGTATTGATCTAACCGCAAAGGAAGGGTCTAACAGTTCCACATAGACCATGCCAGGATAACCAGCACTAGGTCTTCAATGCTGGCTACACATCCTTCCATGCTTCTGTCTCTAGATAATTAGATTACAATCACAACCATAGCCCCCTCAAACTTCAGCTCATGCTACTCAAACTACAGACATCAGATTTAAAGATGGTGCCTCCATCTTTAGTAGATTTTTGGTGCCACGGTACCATGACCTGGGCCGTTTCATCTGTTGTAGGTAATGACACAGAGCCGACATGTTTCATATTCCGGAGGTGCTGTGTGTTCTCCAACACCTCCCACGGGGGAGGACAGGAGGGCAGAGCTGTAAATCGTACATCTGTCAGTCGTTCTTCATAAAAACACCAGTAAATGTTCACACGTTCCCACAAGGGCTGGTTTCAGGCTTGTGGGGTCTTGCCCTTGCAATGGCCATTCTATTGTACAAGGAATCAGTTTGTGCATGTGTGCGTTGGGGTTACTGTTTTAAGTAGACTTTCAGTAATTCAAGCCTTTAAACAGAACTGTACCTTTGAAGGATTGTTTATGCTATCTTTAAGTACAAATATCTCAAGCGATTTTCTGCCACTTATCCGGGATCAGGGTGGTAGCAGGCTGAGGAGGGCAGCCCAGACGTTCCTTTCCCTGGCCAAGGTGTTCCCAGGACAGCTGAGATATGTAACCCTCCCAGCATGTCCAGGGTCTGCCTCATGGTCTCCCAGTTTGTTGTGCTCAGAGCACCTACATAGGAAGGAGCAAGAGACACCCTGACCACCTCATCTGGGTCCTTTCAAAGCTGAGGAGCAGCAGCTCTTCTCTGAGCTCTGAGGAAACTGATGAGGAAACTCATTTTCTCATTCTTCCGGTCATAACCTAGAGCTCGTGACCCTAGGTAAGGGTTAGAACAAAGACTTACTGGTAAACTGAGATGCTTTGCCTTTTGGCTCAGCTCCTTCTTCACTACAAAGGACCAGTACAACAACCACATGACTGCCACCATCGCCCTGATCATCCCTGATCTCCTACACCATCTTTCCTCTCACTCGTGAAGAAGACCCGAACTTCTCCACTCACTCCCCACTTTAAGGGAACAAGCCACCTTTTTCTGGCACAAAAATAGGATGTACAAAAAAAGAGTACATCCATGTTAAAGAATGTAACCGTTATTGCGCACATACATCCATGCATCCTTCACGTTGGTATGGATGCTCAGCAGAAGGGCAGAGTCAAAAGTTTGAAAATAACAAGCCTTGTGGAGGAGGTCGTAGTGATGATCACGTTTGTCCCTGTGCCTGAGTGATTTTACATCATAGGGATGTTTACAGTGTGAATTTGTCTAGAGCGGCACTTGAGGAAGAACAGCACAGTGCCCCAAACGATTCTCCCAGAGGAGGAACTCGTTTAAACAGTACTTCATTTTACAGAGTCTTGTCCGAGTTTGTTCTGTCATTAGACAAGCATTTAGTAGTGTAGCGTGTAAGGTAGGCCTATAGAAGTGTGTGTTGTGTGTGGTTTGGGACACAGCTTATACCTGCTTGGAGTGGCAACACGTCACGCCCCAGCTCTGCTTGAACTCAAGCCTATACTCATTTTGCCCATTTTGCAGTTTTGCCATGATTGACTCCACCCATTTGTCTTCTGTCATTGACTCTTGTGAATTTGCATAATTAAAGCATTTTCTGAATAATGAACACCAGACACTGCAAGCTTTTAAAAGACATTTTATTAACAACTGCAAGTGACATCCCACAAAATTTTATTGTTGAGGCTTTCAGGGGGTCTCAAGTGTCAGTCAAGGTCAGTTAATTTTGTGATTTTGTGATCTTCTCAAGATGAATGGTTTGATCCAGTGTCACATGACCTACATGACACACAATCACACACACATGCTTAATCACTGTCAAGCTCACATGCTTTGTAACACTCCACCATGACCGGAGGATGTTAGTGTGAGGGGGCATTTCCTTCTGCTTAAGGATTCCTCTGGGGTCTGGCCAGCCATAAACGTCACGTCATGCTGGCTCCTTCTCTGGGTCCCTTGCAGATGCACCTAAAATTAGTACACACACTGTGCTGAAAGTTGCTGAAAGTTACAGTGTGTGTGTGTGGTCTCAGCTGCAAGAAAGAGAATGTATATAGTAGGTACAAAAGCTGTCAAAAAGTGGAGGAACTTCTACTCTGAACCTCCAGAACAGCATATGTTCATCAGTCTGGCCGATCACCAGCAGATGGGGCAGATTAGTAAGTCATTCCAGAGGCAGCGGCTGGAGTGTAGCTCGAAAGTGGATGCTTGGCCTTCCCAAAAGTGAGGTCAGAAAGTCATTGTTATCTTGAAATGTTTTTCACATGCAGCTTCCGTTCCTCTGGCCGGGCAGCCTCTATGGCACTAGAGCTTGCCATGCTGTCTGTGTGTTCTAGCAATGCAAGCTTTTAATATTTAATATTGAATGTTTAACCCCAGAGCTGGGCTAAGCAGTGGTGTTAGAAACCTTAAGTTCAGGCCACAAACGTAAAAGAAAACTTGAGAGAAAAAAATATTCTATGATAATGCTAATTTCTGCTAGCAACCCTTTGGGATTTCTAGCTGTATGTTAGTGCTACGCTGCACTGAATGAACATCAACTTTAAATGCACCTTGGGTGCATTGCGTTTAGTCTGTTAGATATCTTTTAGCCTAATTAACTTTTAATATGCTGATCTTTTAGCCTGGTTATCTTTTAATATGCTGATCTTTTAGCCTGGTTATCTTTTAATATGCTGATCTTTTAGCCTTCTTATCGTTTAATATGCTTCTCTTTTAACATGATTATTTTTAGCCTGTTGGCCATCTTTTAACTTGTTTATCTTGTAGTCTGCTTCATTTTTAGGCTGATAGCTATCCTTTTTCTGCTTATCTTTTTACCTGCTTACAATTTAGTCTGTTAGCTGTCTTTTAGCCTGCCTATCTTTTAGCCTGTTAGCCAATTTTTAACCTGCTTATCTTTAAGCCTGTTGGATATCTTTTAGCATGTTAACTATTCTTTTAGCCTGTCAAACTTTAGGCAAGTCTGTGAAAAATAATTTTGCTAATGGCATGCTTTTGAGAAGGACTGGAGAATCTGCTCTTTGGAGAGTACGTAATGGATTCTGTTATTTTTGTTGAGGCAATGTTAACTAATACGCTGAGAAAGTTTTACTTCTTGGCTTCCAGCGCTCTAATTTATCTTAAGTGTCCAGGAGCCTTTAACTCACCCAGCAAAAACACAAATAAAGGCTTAAATGGGTGCAAAGAAGTAAAAAGACTGATGTCTAGAAGGTGTCCATCAAACGCAGGCTTGTCCTACCTCAGCTGCTAACGTTTAACTTCTACAGAACAAGAAGTGGGGGCCAATAGTCAGAGAGCACACTGAAAATCTAAGCTTTTTGTCATCTAAATCTCTAAATAAAGAACAGAAAGATTTAGAAATTGTGAAAAATATGACGCAGTGAAAGGAAGAAATCTTCCATCTTCAGTCACTGTTTAAACTGAAGCAAATCTGACCCCATTTATGCATTTGAACTGAAATGCCAGTGTATGTGTGTGTCTCCTCGCTTTCACTAAAGTGTGTTTAGATAACTTTCAGGATCAGATCTGCTCATCTGCTGCTCATACTTCAAAAAGCTGGGGGTTTCAGCATTTTCCCAGTGACAGTGGGCAATGAGCTGGAGGGTAATGGGATTGCTTCTGCTGGTGAGGGCCAACCCACCTGACATTACATCACTGAAACAACAACCACCGCTCTTCTGCACAGACACACAGAGATTCCAGCTGCTTCTGCATTGATGATAGTCCAGGCCTTGCTTAGTTTGGATGATGCCTTGGTGCCAGATGGAGAGAAACACCAAGAACAATCAACAGTCTCTCAGACAGCTCTGATGGTGATCCTCAGATATGATGCAGACTGTGCCTTTTCCTAGTGCTTCACAAATCCTCACACTCGTGAATTTCAACCCCATGACAACGAGAAGCGAATTTCACAGTAGAAACATACTCATCCTCAAACTCATAAAAAGAGTGGGTTCTAGAGAAACTCACAGATTTTAGGATTGTTCACAGTGGAGGTGAATGGAACCAAACGTCTGCCTCTGAAAGCTCTCTCAAAGAAAGTTATTAAATTAAATGACTATGAATGCACTGCCTGATGCCTGAGTTTTGAGAAGCGTTTTGCCTAAAACTGAACCCATTCATGGTAGAGGGAAACACGCAGGGCTTCATGAGGCAAAATAGTCCCAAAGTTATTTAGTTCAGATTTACTATTTTACCATCACCAACATTCCAATATGAAGACTCAGAAGACACATGTAGATTCACTGGGGGTCGGTAGCAAATAAAATGGCTATATTTGTGTTGGAGATGTGTTGTCTGGTTCCATTCCCCACCACTGTGAAATCTGAATCTCTACAATGTAACATTTCTCTGAATGACTCATTTTCTGGTCCAATGAATTATGAAAAATGGGTGGAATTCCCTTTTTCTGTTCCTTGTCAGATCTCAGAGGCACCTGACTTTGAGAGGGTGTGTACCAGCTGTGTTGTTTGCCCCACAACTACAAAGCCCTGGCCATGCTTCTGATGAGGATTGAATCATCTCCACTGATGATGTGGATGATAAAAGGAGATCAAGATATCTTTCATCTCAGCTTTTGCACATGTTTGGTAAATATGGTGGCTGACTGCAAGGAGAACATTCATTATGGGGGATGATTTGGGTTTTTTTTTATCTTTTATGACAGCTGACATAAACCTGACATAAACAAAGTTTTTTTTTTTTCCCCAAGCGTTGCTTAGTCATAAAAAGTTTATATAGACATTGTAAAACTTTATGAATTCTACCCTACAGTATAGTGTTACTAAGTTTTTAATGTCTAATGTCTAATGCTTTAAACTCTATTGCAAAATTCTTTCAAATGTTTTGTATATTGTAACAATAAACACACACCCTCGACACATTTCATTTACAGTTACTGTCACGGTGCGACATATCCTATGTTTTTCCAATATGTTAAAGAGCCCCCCCCCCAAAACAAAATTCTCTCTTTTTTGAATAACAAGAGAGTGTAAACACTGTTAAAGAATGGCTAATCAGAACAGAGGTCATTTACTGTGTCTTAAAGGCACAGTAACAAAAAGAGCCTGTTTTATCTAAAGAGAATTAGGGAAATGATAGCTACAAATTATGCGTTTTTGATACATATTTTTTGTTCAAAAGAAAATTAAATGTAAAAATGGAGGAACAAATAAATACATGAAAAATGTAGGAAATGGGCCCTTTAAACTAGAAATTGTGCACTAAAATTACCAGAAAAAAGTCACATTTAAGTGTGTTCTCTGTTGAGGTGGGTGTGCTTATTTAACCAATTAGAAAATCAACACAGCATGTTATTTAAGTGCCGTGTTTAAACTTATATTTGAACTATATATATATATATACAGTGTATATATATATATATATATATATATATATA
>JBBPCZ010044929.1:0-13124 GCA_037974445.1 Brycinus macrolepidotus
TACTTGAGTACATATTTTGCAGGATATTTGTACTTTTACTTAAGTACTAAGCTTCAGTACTTCCTCCACCACTGCATGGCACTTCCGTAGACTCTGCAGTTATGCTGGAGCTTTCAGCATCTGTCCCAAAAAATGTAATCAGTCTCTTTTACCACACCACCCGTATTGGAAAACCATCAACTGCCGAGCAAAGTTGCGAATTAAAGGTCTCTCTCATCTAGACATCACTCACCATGGTCGGAGCATACACTCTGTGACAGGACACCCAAAGTGTCTCCAAATGATAGGGGTGACATCGGACACCAGAAGGAGCTGGTCCACCACAGTCCATCTACAGAGGCCTGGCCTTTCCATGGTCTGTGTACCTCAGAGAGTGCCACTACTGAAATGTAGAGCATACAAAGCATTGTCGACAGTGGACAGGGACAAGATGTTCCACACGCCTAATCGGGTGGTCCACCACAGGTTAGGGCCCACGTGCTGCCGTGCAGTGGGCGATGCCCACTGATTCCCAACAGATTTGACCCTACTAGCTCTCCAACGGTTTCAACTCCTCCAGGGATGAGGTTCCTAAGGGCTTTCCCTCATCCCCTTCATAGTGCGTGCAACCTTCCAATAGAAGACTGCAACAGAGCTTCTCCCTCAGAGAGCAGCTTTGGGTACAGTCTGTTGTCTCAGAGCTATGATTTTATTGTGGCCGGAGTGCCAATCCAGCCACCAACCCCCAATATTTTCCCCCTGCAAGTTGGAGGACTGCTTGTTGGACCGAATGTAGTTTAACATGATACCAGGGGTAACCCTCACCCTAACCCTAAATATCATCAAGAATGAGAAGAATTATTTTTTGTACATTGACATTATTTTACATATTCCATTTTAGAAACAACATTCCTTAGCTGAGGTAAATCACTGTGGCGTATGACTTTACTGAACCATTTGATCATTAACAAAACAAATTTTCTGAGACCTTAAAGGCTTTGCAAATATTAAATACATTGGGCCCTATGTACTACAATTTGAGTCAGTTTCACGTGCATGTCCATATGTTATATATGAAACCAATGCAAAGTTTATAGACTTCTCTGCCTCGAGTATGACTTTGATGGAGGGCCACACAAACAATGGGAGGAACACACAAGACAGTTGAAGATATTACATGTGCAGCTGCTTGTAGATTCTGCTCAGTTTACTCAAGCTCGAGCAACTCATGTTGACTACTTATGCGCTGATTTTCCTTTTTAAACCTTTTTAAATCAGCTGTAAATTTGCATTAGGATTTCAAAAGACACATTGTTGAGAGACTTCATTCAATAATAGCAACAGCTATACAGCTATACAAGCCTCAAACATGTGCTGATGGAATGTTTAATATCTGAAAAAAAGTACTGCTTAAAATTTCAAGACCAGATGAATATATGTGAGAAGATGCAGTGGAAAATATGCTGTGATGCCGCATATGCAGCAAACTATATTTTCGCAGTCTGAGTGGAATTACACCTGTGTAGAATGTTTTAGTGGAAAAGAACTTCTTTTATGAACATCATTATGTCTTCATCATTGAATGTCATTTTCTGTTTTGTCTTTAGTTTGTTGATGGCTCTGGTGCATTTTAAGCCATGTGCCTTGAGAGTGTGCACTTAGTTTGTATGATAAGCTGCAGTCTTAGTAAATTATATGTTAAATTTAGGTGCATTAGGCTCTTTCTGCAGTTGCATCAAAGCTCATTTTGTGTTCCACCTGTACTTCTGGTCCATTGTTTCTTACAGGTATGACAGGGTTACAAGGGGACACTTCAGGGGACAGACAGCTCTGTCCGTCAAGCTGTCACACCCCGGATGGGCCATAAGGACTCAACATGCCCGGCTGCTGCTACTATTAATTGTCTTTAGCTGGCTGCCATGACAGGCAGAGAAAGGGCTGAACTGCCTCCTGATCTCTGACCGCGTTGTCTCTTTGGATTGCATTGAAAAGTGCAGCGCTCCCATCATAAATATGCATGATTGCTGTCTGATTCCTTTCAGGCGTAGCGCTGGCTCCTTGGGAATTTACAAACAGTGCTGGAAGGTTGCACTGGCTCTAACTCATGAGTTAATTAGTTGCCATGTGAACTGATAACCCAACGGCCACAATGTCAGGGAATGAGAGCACAGCAACAAACTGCTGAAATAGGGCAAAGCAAGCATTCCCCCCCCCCGCTAAAAAATGTATAGCCACTCCCTGCTTCTCAGCTCATAGTGTGTTTGCATCTTGTGTATTTCTGAGTCCACAAGGGAGTTGCATTTGAATGTCCATCAAGATCGTAAAAGGTGCTACGCCAGTATGTTTCATGTTGTGATGTATCACCAGCCAGTGCATTCTTTGATACCACATGAGAATGGTAGAACAAGGTGGTAATCAGTTCACACCTAAATTTCTACATCTTGTTAGCCAATGACTGTAACATTGTAATCCTACCTACCCTACCAAAGCAACCTTCTTCGTGTCTCACCCCTAAAACACATTGTAAAAAAAATATTTCTTTTTCTTAAAATATTTCTTTTTTCTTACTGAATAAAATATGGGGGCTCCCAAATGGCACAGTCATCTGAGAGTTTGCCCTATCATCAAGGGACCATGAGTTTAGACCCCAGGAATGCCAAAGCCAGCCATGGTCAGGAGCCCAAGAGGAGAAAGCACAAGCCACCCTCCAACCCCTGAGCCTGGCAGTAGTAAGAATTCCAGCCAGAACTGGGTAATCAAGATATAGTACTGTTTTTCTCTCCTGGGTTACAGTACCAAAATGACTAGCTAGAGAAACACTTGACTACACAACAAAGTTTGAGGTAATGAAATTGGGTTCTTCACATCTCTTTAAAAACAGTGTGCCAGTCCTTGTACATAATTTGCAGGTGACTATGCTGCCTGCAAAAGCTGACTGCGCAACTTAAGTGTAAATATTTTATTTTGTCATTCGATAAGAGAACTTTGGTTTCAAGGCAACTGTTTTTTTCACAGTTTCCACTGGCTAGTTTCTGGGGTTTTAATAGCGTCAATAATTTTAATCAACAATAACTGGCCGTGTGTTCAGAGTAACATTCCTTTTAAACAGTGTTTACTGTGGTTGGCTATTTATTTCTAAATAAAGTACTAAAAGGACTATTGTCGTTCCCATGTTTTTCCAGTGGGTACAGACATGTGTGGGTTTTAGAGGGTAATGCAGAAGTGAAGTAATGAGATTTTCCACAGGAGGTGATCAATAATATAATCCCATTACTGTTCGAGAAAAATAATTATAAATCCGTAAAGGAGTGCCCTTAGTGAGTAACTACCCCAACATTGTGCACCAACATAACATTTCTCTCTGAAAAGCATTACAGCTCCCTCTCCTACTATGTTCCGAGAGGCACATTATCACACACAGTGGTTATCAAATACGCAGAAGCACATAGCATTGCTGATCAAGATAGATAAAGATAGCACTTATGCCTCATGCACCCACTGTCTGTTTTAGCTTATGTAGATTAGAGACCAGGAGAGATAAGTAATTGTTTTGTAGAAATACTTATAAATGATTATAAATAAGTACACACATACAGTACTCTCTCTCTCTCTCTCTCTCGCTCTCTCTGTATATATATATATATACATATATATATATATATATACAGTATATATGTATGTGTCGTCTCAAAATACTCAAAATAATCTCTTCATTCCATCCTGCTTCCCCTGTTGGTTGAGAACCACTTTAATAAGGTACCGAAAAGTAGATTGGCAACTTCATAATCACACCACAATGAGAATACATTGTCCAGTTGTAAACAGTATTAACAGTGTTCAGGCCTTACCTCTCAGTTCATTAAGTTGGTTTTGTTAGTTGTGGGGGTGAAATAATTGGTAATGGGGGATTTCTTTGACTGGGCTGCTGGCATTAGCAATGTGACTTAGGAAACAGAAATTAGATAAGAAATATGCAAGCACATTATCAAAATAATACACATAACAAAAGCCGCACAAAACCACCCATAGAAACCATTCCCAACTTGGCCGCAGACGCACAACTCTAAACTCATTGGAACTCGGCTCGTAAAGGCAATCCAAACTGAGGCTGCCAGATAAGGCGCAGGCAATCTGAATTTTACCACCTCCCACCACCCCCTCCTCCACAACCCCTCCACCAATTCTCATTCATCACGCCACAGCCGAAACCTCACACTGACTGCCGCACTTCCAGTGCTAATATTATCACTACCATTAGGCTACTATCACCGCTAACACGGATGTGGCTGTGGATGCCTATTAGTTAAAGTCGCTTTCGATCTCTTTTTACCCCGTGCAATGCTTAGCGAAACGGCAGAGTGCTTGTTGTTTTCTGCACTGTAATGAGCTCCATTTTGCTCAGTGGACTGTGTGAATATGCAGTTTTATATTTAGCAGCCGCAGTACCCCCCACCCCACCCTGAGCACAGAGGGTCGGCGATGATGAATACGACACTCGTGGCCATCGCATCCTCGGTTTATGGCTTAAAGGAATGCACAGAGGTTGGAGACAGGGGGTGTAATGCTGCAGAAGAAAGGGAAGCAATGCTTTCTATAAAATATTCACATGCCAGAAGGTGCATGCACACGTACACACACATACACCGTGAGGCATGTCTAGAATGTGGACTAGCCTTGAGTTAGCAAATGACATCTTCTGAATATTTTAAAATGATCTACATTAACCTTACTGGGAAACAATGCTGATGAAGGACATATTTATTTCCAGAGCCTCAGATTCATTAATTAAAATTTCTCTTTTTATGACAAGTGTAACCTTATATGCTTGAGGTATATGCGCTGGAAAAAAAAAAATATGGAGAACAATAAATTATGGGATTAAAATCAGTTGAAAACCTTAAGACTCAGCACAATGTCAAATAAAAAGACCACCTTGGTGATCCTGTTTGGAGAAACAAAAGAAAAGTAGACAGCCACTGTTTTCTGTTTTCATTTCTTCTCCTTTAATATGCTTACTTAGTCCAGGGCTTGACAGGCCTAGTCTTACAGCTTGGGAAAAATGCTGGAGGCAGCATTTGTCCATAAGTAAGGACCTATTTGATGATGATTTGTAGATTTGGACTTTCATAACAGCTATTTTTGAGTAGTCTGACACATGCATGTAATACACGGCTATATTTTTGTAGTGGTCACTGTAGCTTTGTTGGCTGTGAAAATGTGAAAATTTTAATTAGCTTCAGTAAGCCACTTAATAAATAACATGGGCATGTGTAGAGAATACACTAATGAAATGAGACAATCGGTGCTGACCTTCATAAATTAAACAATTGCTATAATAATAGCTACAGGCCTGTTTCTATAATTAGGAATAATTAGGAAGTTTAGAACTGCCAAAGCTGTAGTGATCCTGCTTGGGAAAGGGAGACATGTTTCTTTTGCAAAATTTTATATATATATATAACTCCTCCCTCCTCCTTCACACATCTACACAGCATGATGCTGCTTTGTCTTATTGAGTTTAAATCATTATCATTATGAGTATCACTATGTCCATTATTATCATACAATTTTGTGCAATAGTCTACCAAGTGCAATATTATATGGAATGTTCTTATCAGGCGCCAAAACATTATTATCTTACTATTATGTGTAATATCGTGCAGTGTTTTTATCGGGTGCTAAAACATTATCATTATGTGCAATGCCTTATTGTGTGCAATAGTCTTACCATGTGCAGTATCATGTGAAGTTTTCTTATTGGGTGCTAAATCGTTTCATTATGTGCAATATCTTATTACTATTGTGTCCAATAGTCTTACCACGTGGATATCACTACTTATATTAATATTACTTATATACTACTGATCTCTACTATGTGCAATAACATACTTCTAACCGCTATTTGTGTATATAGAATATTGTTTTCATATTGAGTTTTTTTTCTGCAGATTTTTTACTGGATTTATTTAGACTTTATATTTTACATTGTCCTTGTCTTTGTGTGTCTGTGCAGTCATTTCATTCCCTTTTTCTCCACCACTCACCACTGTGAATAGCCTAAAGTGAATGCAAGTATTTACTTCTCTTTTAATTTTTCTTTGCTTCTTCAACGTACCTCCCTCACGTTCCTTACAAAGACACCAGACCACAGACTAAAGTAAAGATATTTCCAAAAAGATGAAGAGCAAATCAGTAAATATTTGAGGTTTTAATCCATGCTGTTAGGAGAGTTGTGAGTAAAAAAAAAAAAAAGAACTGTTTGCAGAGAAGAAAGACAGCTGTTTCTTTTTAATTACAGCATATAAACTCACATATAATACATCTCAGGGACTTTTTCTCATTAATACAAGAACAAAACCCATCTGCTCCTAATTTATGCTCCCCATTTGATTTTTTGCAGTTTTTGCATAACGTAACCAGCTCGTTAGGCTGTTATGAAAACACTGCACTTTCCATGGGGCTTTTCTGAGCACACCAGTTCCCAGGGGAATGGCAGCCTGGCCTGTTGTGCTCCCTGGGGGATGGAGTTAGTGGAACCTCATCTGTGCGTATAACCCCTCCATTACACCTCCACACACCACCTTCACTTAGAGTAGCCACCTACACTAAATTGGGTAGTTACTAATCTAGAAGGGTTCTGTGATCAATAATAAAACATACCCTACTCTATCCGACCAAAACTACAAGTCTGAGAATGTTTCCTTTGTAATTCTCCTTTGTTATTCTAATACATGACTTTTTAGCCCCCTTTACACCATTCATACATGGCCAAGACCCGCACAGGACCGCAAGGGATGTTTAATTTGGATGGTGGATCATTCAGTACAGCAGTGATACTGACTTGGTAGTGGAGCGTTAATGTGTGCTGTATAGAGCGGATAACACACAGGAGTGCAGCTGAAGTTTTTAAACACCTCAGTGTGTTTAAAATGAGAGTAGTCCACCAACCAAAAATATCCAGCCAACAGTGACTTGTTGCCAGAATCTGACCACTAATAAAGGACCACAGGATGACCACTAAGGGCCACTAATGACTAACACAATCAGTAGCATCAGATGAACTGATTGTGTTAGTCATTAGTTCATCTGATGCTACTGATTGTGTTAGTCATTCAGTAGCATCAGATGAACTGAATCATCACTAACTTCTGCAAAGTGGACCAACAGGTTAGATGTGTCTGATAGAGTGGACAATAAACGGACACAGTGTTTAAAAAAAAAACTGGTGTGTGTGATCCACTCTGTGCTGCACACACTAACACACATACACAAACATGCCCCTAGCGAGTCCATGTCACTGCTGTGCTGAAAATAATCTACCACCCAAATAATACCTGCTCACTGGTGGTCCTGTGGGGGTCAAATGAGCAGAGAAACAGGGGCATTAAAGTCAGAACTGCCTGTATGAAGCGCACCTATATGGTCAGTGGAACTGATCAAATGGACAGTGAGTGTAATTACAAGGTGGGTGTACCTAAAGCAGGCAATCATTGTATATACACACTGTATGCAATTTACACTCTATGGACAAAAGTATTGGGACAGCTGACCATGACACAACAGGGACTTTAATGACATTGCATTCAAATACACAGATTTTGATATGGAGTTGGTCCCCCCTTTGCTGCTATAACAGCTTCCACTCTTCTTGGAAGGCTTTCCACAAGATTTTGGAGTGTTTCTGTGGAAATTTGTGCCCATTCATTCTGTAGAGCATTTTTGAGGTCAGGCACTGATGTTGGACGAGAAGGCCTGGCTCGCAATCTCTGTCCCAGTTCATCCCAAAGGTGTTGGATGCAGCTGAGGTCAGGGCTCTGTGCAGGCCATTCAAGTTCTTCCACACTGAACCATCCAACCATGCCTTTATGGACCTTGCTTTGTGCACTGGGGCACAGTCATGCTGGAATAGAAAAGGTTCTTTCCCAAACTGTGTCAACAAAGTTGGAAGCATGGTTTTGTCCAAAATGTCTTGGTCTGCTGAAGCATTAAAATTGTCCTTCACTGGAAGTAAGGGGCCTAGCCCAAACCCTGAAAAACAGATGTGTCCCAATACTTTTGTCCATATAGTGTAGGTATAAGCCTGGTATAAAACTGCGCAATTGCAGGATGTAACTTATCTGTTGTTGTGCACACTTTATCAGCAACACTTTATCTACCCCATTCATCATTGGTCAGTTTCTGACTACAGAACCACTGCTGACCACATACCATTTGGATGGTGGGCCATTCTCAGCCAAGCACTGTCACTGACATAGTAGTGGAATGGTAGAATGTGCTGGTCCAAGTGTATCAGGGACAGTGGTGCTGCTGAGGTGTTTACATATATTAGAGTTATTACTAGAGTAAGAGTAGTTCACCACCCAAAAGTATCCACCCATGCTCTGTGGTTAGAATCTGACCACTGATGAAGGTGTAGAGCATGAGGAAGAGAAGTGCATTGCTCTTGTGATTATTCACTGTTTAGGCTTCAAAGGAGAAGAAAATCAAAGTTGACTGACTGCCTAAACAAATTTTTAGGTTAAAGTTTGCAAAATATAATAAAAACATGGTAATGAATATTATTTATGAATATGCCAGCTTGATAACTTAGCACAATCATCAGAATAACTGCGCACAAATTAAAATTGATGTGAGTGGGATGTGAGATGTTAGATCGGACAGTCAAGTCCAGAACTGGGGAGAGACAGAACATTTTGTAAGTGTTTATTTGTGTATGAATCTCCAGGCTAATTAGAAGAGGTTCCATAAATAATGTGTCTGGACTGCTGCCTTGATGACTGAGCAGGAAATCAGGCACCGATGACAGTGCAATGTTTAAAAGATGTGGGCATTGGTGCAGGGGCTTGAGTCACGGTAGAGTTTTGCACTTACGTGTGTGTGTGTGTGTGTGTGTGTGTGTGTGTGTGTGTGTGTGCAGTCCCTTATATTTTTGCATATTTGTCACACTAAATGGTTTCAGACCTTCTACAAAATGTAAAATGACAAGCAGTACGTGAGGAAACATAAAACACAAAAAGTTTTGCAGCACCCAAAAAAAAAAAACTTACTAACTAGTTGCACTACATGTAACAACTGCAACCAGATGATTTCTACAGCCCAGTCTTTCACATCATTCCAAAACATTATTTTACTTCTTTGGAGCCATTCAGTAATGGACTTACTGTTGTGCTTGGGATCGTCTTGCTGGATAAACCAAACTGCACTTGCGCTTCAAATTACGGACTGATGCCCGGACATTCTTCTGCGCATTTTCCTGGCAGAGAGCAAAATTCATGGTTCTGTCAATTACAGCAAATTGCTCTTCCAATGTTGCAGTGTGTGTTTCAGCAGAGAAAGCACTCAGACAGGACCAAAATCAGGAAAGGCACAAACGTGTGATGTATGTCAACATTATTTCTCTAAAACTATATCCCAGACATGCTCATCCCTCCTTCAGATCCTGCTACAGTGTGGCAGTCACAGTTTATGACATATGCAATTAAGATAAAATGAGATAAGATAAGATAACCCTTTATTCACCCCACAGGTGGAAAATTTGAATTGTTACAGCAGCGAAGTGGACAGAACAAAGGAGGAGTGTACAAGCAGCAAAACCAGTAGAATAAAAGCTGTACAACACAACACTATAATATAAAAAGTACACTGTACAAATATTATATATATATACACACACACACACACAGACACACACACACACACATATATATATATATATATATGTATGTATGTATGTATATATATATATATATATATATATATGTACAGTGGATTATATTGTGAGCCAGAAGTTCTGCTGAGCCATACTTGCGTACAAAACTGAACAATTCAACTAATGTGGCTAGTGTGCTAAGACCAAGACCCAAATAGCTTCAGACACCAGTGACTGAACTCATTCAAAATGCTGATGCATTGTGATGCATTGTATTAGCATACAATCCTGCTACGTGCTTTAATGGACCTCAACTGGAAAGGGAGAGAAAGCCATCAGCATCCCTACTAAAGAGGAAAGGCACATTTGAAAGCAAGCAAGAGCCTCTTGGTGCTCCCAAAGTTATAGTCAGTCTGTCACTGTCAATAAATATCCCATTATGGCCAAACGTACTTCCCAGCATAATGTGTACCAAGAGCACATTGACTCTGGCAATTGAAAGGACAAGACTTAAAGGATTGTGGTTCTCAATGAAGACTAATGACTGGATTTGACAGCCATAAATGTTATATGACTGATTATTTTGAGAGAAGCAAGCTGACACATTATTGTGACAAAGCCTTCCTGTAAATTCATATTTACATAGCAAGCCTCAGAGGATTTGAATATTTAGGCTGGAAATCCCCCAATTTGCAACCAGTCATTTTGTTATCCTGTCCCACAGCTTCTGAGCCATTTACAGGACTGAGCTGAGGTACAAAGAGGGCCTGCTGCCTTAATTCTTAAAGACTCCATTTGAAATGCAAAAAAAGAGGTGAAAGAAAAGGAGGAGGAGAGAAGCAAGCTTTCATCGGCTGTGTTCTGGGCAATACTGGATAATGCACTATTTTAGTCACAGTGCTGATCAGAAGGTGACAGTATTATACATGAGACAGGAGAGGAAATACACAGTTCTTCAGGGCAGAACACAGCCATGTCTCAAGTGCAGTTGATAGAAACCCTTCTCGTCTGAGTGGCGGAGCGCTGTTGTGCCATAGGCCTGCCTGACAGGAGTGCCAAAATGTCCTGTCTTTGTAAATGAGATTTTAATCTGTGGTCCCCTGGAGACGGACTACAGCGTCTCCCCCCATGCCCGGGCTCCCCTCAGCACTCTGTCTGTCGTAGACAGATTGGCCTGTCTGAAACCACACCACATCCCAAAAACGCCAGCGGCCAAGTGTCTAAAATCTCAAATGAAAAGCAACAGTGGAATAAGTTTCTTAAGAACCAGAAGGATCCTGCAGCATTAGAGTGATATTCTTCAACATTCCATTCATGTTGTTTATGTTCTATTAAGGTTGCTATATGTTAAACCTGTTACAGTAGTTGATAAGCTGACAATTACACATGTAAGTGAACACTGCACAGCATTCAGTAATGGAGTTCGAAGAAATCAGTTTGCATAATTCCTCCCTTTTAGAGAAACAGTGCACTATACACACTGTATGAGCTATTTTTAGTGTTGACTACTCAATGATTGACCTTTGACTGATGTATTTTTATGGTTCATTTTCCATCAGTTCACTATATAGAAAATGCTCATTTATAGTGTTAGATTTTAGCCCAGTACATGTATACCGTTAATCTAATATCCTTTGCTGTTTTATAAATGTCAACCTTTATGAACATAACTGCTTATTGAAGAGCTGGGGTGTGGGGAAACACTACAGACTTAATTCAGTACAACTACAGTATAGCAGCAAATGATAGTGTTATGTGCAATTTGCAACAATAAAAATGTACTAATATTTGTACAGAAACTGTTAAAAAGAAAACTGTGCTCAGAAGTTTGAATTTTGCATCACATATTTCTCCCTATTGTCTAGCTGCAAAGCTATGTTAAATGTGAAATCATATTTAGAAATAAATTTGGTTGTTGACTGACCATGGACTACCATGATCAGATTCCTGAAATATTTACAGTAATGTGTTGAACTGTAATTGAAAAAAGCAGATTTGCCACTTGTCAAAGGAGCAACTCTGAAAAATCTGAATTATGATTTTCATAATGGCGAGAAAGAGTCTAAAAATATGTGTACATATTGCTTAATAAAGTATAATACATGTAGTATAACATAGTATAAAACAAAAATTAAGGGAGCTTAAGGACACTCAAGTCAACTCAAAATTCATAGTTTAGCTGAAAATTCTCTTAACTCACCTTTATTTAGAATTTTAATGCATCTCAGAGTAAGCAATATATATATATTTTTTTACTCGGTTTCAATCATGCAGTCCCACCAGGCTCTTCCTCTTCTTCTGGATGGCTGTGGCATCACTGAGGGTCAAGCTCATGATTTCCTGATGGTGGGGTGAACGCTAACACATGCGTCTCTTAGAAGCTGCTGAAATTTGCTTAGAATTTTGTGTCCATAAAAAAATTAGATTTTTATCTTTTACATAGCAACTTTTATTTATTTTTTTATTTAGTCACAAATAATTTAAAGATAAATTTAAATTAAACTGTGAAACTTGAAACACTGGAATATTGTCCAAGTTATATGTTTTTCTCGAGACAATTTTTTAAACTATATTATTTTACTATTACTACTATATACTATATACTATATACTATATACTATTACTATTACTAGTTTACTAACAAACATTTTAACCCATATTTTGACAAATTGACACTTAGAAAAAAATATTTCAAATGATTGGTTCAACAATTACAAAAAATATGCACAATGTAGAGAGGAAGGTTTTCCCAAATCCTACTTGTTGAAACACTTACTTGTTTTGGCTGCTATCACAAACTGTCAAACTTTCTTGGAAAACGGTTCATAAAAACCCCACTTCATACCAAAACAGTCTGAGCATATATATTGCATAACTAACAAATGAGGTTGTTTGCCAATGTTGTTCTTTAATGGTGGCATATCTGCAGCATACAGGATGCCCATGTCATGTTAGGGTTAAGATGGGCAACATGATGATATGCTGGAGCTATCATGAGCTATCATAAATTGAGTGACAATACACTTTTCTAACAAATATCATGGATATTGTGACTGCAGATATCATAAAAAGACTGTAAACAAAAACTAATGTATAGTAACTATAAAGTCTCCCTAGTAACAACTGGTTGCTTAAGATAAGATAAGATAAACCTTTATTAGTTCCACAAATGGGGAATTTGCAGTGTCACGGCAGAAAGTGGACAGTGCAAAGATAAGAGCAGCGAAAATTAAAAAACAATAAAATAGAATGAAAAACTATACCAACAGTAAAGTATAAAATATACATATAAAGTATATACATGAAATATAAAATATGGACATGTGTATTGTAAAATATATACGTATATATATGTAAACTATATGTAAGCTATATGTAAACTTAGATAAGTATGTATGTATGTACACAATGAGTATTTGTATGTATATATGTACAGAGTGGATATATAAATAAATATAAGAACACTGTGGATACACACACACACACACACACACAC
>JBBPCZ010044940.1:0-13122 GCA_037974445.1 Brycinus macrolepidotus
CAAAAATCTCATTGGCGAGCTTTTGTGAAACCCTTAGTCCACGCGTACAACTGCACACGCAGTGATGTTACTGGGTTACACTTTACTTTCTCCCCACACAGTCATACAGTCTGATACTTCTGTCACAATGTTCTCATTGATCGGTTGGCCTAGGCCCTGCCCTAAAAGTAAATAATTTATAGTAATAATATACAAAATATTCTGTAAAAAATCTGTTAGGTGTAAGTATAACTATAGTCATATAAATTATTCAAAAAGTTTTTGTATTTGTTGACCAGATTTCAGGTCCAGTGCCAAACACTTAGCTGCGTAATGCGGAAATGTTGTTGTGCCATAACACCCCTATGTTCATTTCACTACTTTTTCCTTCGAGTCAAGCATTAACTAGGATTCAAACTCCACTGGCCAAAAGTAAAGTGACCAAGACAAGGGGCAAAAAAAGAAGCGACATAGAAATTTGATCATGCATTGTGGAGAATAAACATTCTATTAATTATGATACTGATGTAACTGCATGTTTTATAGTGTTGAATCAGCACCAATCAACAACCCAGTCCAGCAACCACCGCATACTCAGCTTTAGTATTATTAGTAAATAGTGCCACAACTGAATATAGTGATCATTTCACTATAAAAACTGTGAGAATATTGAATTGTTTTTGGTCTTTGTTGAATATAACGTGAATGTATTGAACCTTGAGCCCTGAATCATCTATCAAACCAAATTCTGAATTGAGTGTATCTGTCACATCCGCGCCACCTCAGCCACAACCCCAGCGGTCTCTATCTCCGGTCTACTGAGCTGAGGTGTCATGTCACGCCCCCTCTCCCATGTGCAGGTTTGTTTATGTTTGCCTAGCAACCCACCTGCAGAGTGAGCCTTCGCGCTCTCTCCTGATTGGGGTTGCTAGGCACCTGTTAGTTAAGTTAGCTGCTCTCACTTCAATTCTAATTAGTTTGAGTTTAACATCTTGTTAGTTTAGATTGTTTGTGTGTTCTGATTGGTTCTTGTGTTTCTCCTCCTGGTTTCTCTCCTGCATATAAGCCAGCCGGTCCAGCAGATATCCCTCATACCCACTCTCCCTCTGCTCTCTGTTTCTCGAAGCCCTCCGGAATCCTTCGTCTCACTGCCGTGCTGGCTTCTTTTCCCCTTCAAGATTTCTCTCCTACGGGCTTTGTGAACTGGGAAAGCTCAAACTCTCTGCACGGACGGTTTAGTAAGAAGCTCTCCACTTCAGTTCTCTGCCAGTGGGCTTTGATTATTGCTCTCTCTCTCTCCTGTTGTTTTAGCGTTGACCAGCCAGGCAGAATCATCCTCAGGCTGGAATCATCCCTCGTGGCTGCCACATGTTGTGGAGCTTCAGACCCCCCTGTGTTCCTCGTGACTCCTCAATAGGAGTGAACTTCATCGGGTTCGCCTCAGCTAAGGAGCGACGTCTTCGCGTCCCAGACTGAGTGTTACCCTCTGTCCAAGTCCAGAGCGAGAGAGAGGCCTTCAGTGCTTAAGTTAAAGGACTGTTTCTATTTCAGTTCTCTACACCCTTGTGTTTTCCAAGAGACTGTTCGCACCTCATTTTTGAATTAAAGCACTTTGTGTTTTCTGGTACTTCTGCATCTGTGTCTTCCTTCCCCGTCTCACACATGATGGTATCGTTACACCTGTGAAGACAAGCATTAAGACTCTTCTCTGTCCTGGAACCCAAGCGGTGGAATGAACTTATAATGTTGTACAACATAAGAGATGTATATGCAAAATTTGTTGAGACAGAAAATGTATACTGTACCAAAACTAAAAAAAAAACTGGTTGTAAACGCAGGTCAAGTTTTTTGTGGACCCGGAAAGTACATACTGCTTTCAAAAAATTCCATTTGATGGCGAGCCACCCAATTTAATTCCCTAAAGTTCCTTGATCCTGTGGTCATCAAATTCACTGCTGAGTGGTAGGCCTGCTCCAGTCCCTTAACTGGACATTCATACACTGGAGACCTTATTCTTAAGTTGCTCCTCCACTGACTCTGATTCGGAGTGAGAACCTGGGTTTGATATTAGAACTGAAAGACATTCTTTTTGATAAGGACAATTTAATTTCTTTAAAGGGCACAATTTTCTTTTCATTTTTCATATGTGAATGTTGTTTGTATTTATAATACAGTTTCTTCATAGACTTGAGTTATGTGGTTGAACTTAGTAGCGTGGTGTACTTACCCAGGAGTGGGTTACATTTGTTGCATATTAGTACTGACTCTTGTATCGGGAAGCATCTTAGCCCAAGACATTTTGTACTCTAACTTATTTGCATTAGCTCTGGCTACAATATCTGAGTGGATAAATGAATGGACATCGGTTAAATGCCATTAATGTAAACATAGTTATTTTGTACACTCACAGTGAAACTACTGTATAAGTGTACTTTGTAGGTTTACAATTGCTAAATTGGTGCAAAATTTTGCCACAACCACTGTGACTCCAGAGTGTAGATTGAACACTGGTTTAACTGAATACAAATAGGGACAAAGAATAAAGCAAGGGGAGAAACTAAAGCACTGGGAAATTGAAAACTACTACTAAAAAGTGGGTTGTAAGAATCGCCTGCTGGGTTTGGACAGATATTTTAAGCTCTAGGAGCACATTCAGTGTTGGAACTATAATAAAACAGAAGTTGAAGTGGAGACATGATGGCTAGGGAGCATATGAACTTTCATAGTGCACTATTTTAAAGGAACAAACTGCAGTACACTAGAATAACTCTGGCAATGGGACACTCTGGAAACTGGGCGACTGTTTAGAAAAATGCAAGTTTGTTCTCTATTTATCACAAATGAAAGATCATCTTTATAAAGATTAGCTGCCTGTCCACCCAAGAGAACCAGAGAACATGCCATTCAAGTAAGCAGGTATGCATTGATCTTCATAAGTCAGGAAATGTTTACAGGAACATAGCTACTCACCTAAACTCGCCCATATACACAGTCAGAGCAATAATTTCAAAGTTTAAAACAACTGGAACGGTGACAAACAAGGCCGTACGAGGACCCAGGAAGGTAAAAAATTCTCCAAAGCTCACTGTTAGAGAACTGCAGCAAAGAGTGGCATCTTGGCATCACCAAGTCTCCATAACAACTATTAGATGCTATTTACATGCCAACAGGTTGCTTGCGAGGCATGTCAGGAAAATGCCTTTTCTGTCCTGCAATCACAAATGTAAATATGTGGAGTTTGCTAAACACTACTGGGACTGTAACCGGAACCATAAGCTTTGGTCAGATTGAACTAAGATTGAGCTTTTTGGCAACAAACACTCCAGGTGAGTCTGACGTAAAACAAAGGATGAATATGCGGAAAAGCACCGCATGGCCACTGTTATGTATGGTGGAGGATCTGTGATGCTGTGGTCCTGTTTCTCTTCCAAATGGTTCACCAGACACAAAATCAATCTTCTTCCATTGCCATCTCAGTCCCCAGACCTAAATCCCATAGAAAACCTGTGGGGTGAGCTGAAGAGGAGAGTGCATAAGAGAGGACCCAGGACACCAGTGTCAATAATAAATGTGGTTTAACTGTAAGTGGCAGATCAGAGAGTGAGTTGGCTCCCTAGTTTTTTAGGACATACCTAAATTCATGAATATCATATGGGTACCACAAATGACTGCATCCAAGAAGAAGCACTTGGAAGCCTTGGAAGCAACTATCCGTATGAAAGAGAAGAGAGAGAGAGAAATAGTGATCTATTCTATTGAAGTGTCTATTCATTCTGTTAAAGTATTGGAAAATTATAACATAAAAATGCCAAATAGAATCAGCAACTGTCTCAAAGTTTTAAAGTCAACCTGAAATCTAAATGCCTGTTTCAACCTTGTCAGTTCATGTCCTTGGTCATATTAAGCATGAACCATTGTGTCCAGTGTATTTTCCTTATGCTTTTGCCATGAAAGTAAAAGAAAAGTAACAGTAATGTTAAAAAGGCAAAGCTGCTAATAGGCGCCTAATATACATAAACATAATCCTTTTTTTTTTCAGCAAAACTGAAAAGGTCCTGCCCACAATTATTTCCCACCAAAATATCCTGTTTTACGTAGAAATATGTCAGTGTAAGTAAGAAAAATGTATCCTGATTCCTGAGTCAGGTTGGCGTTAAGGTTGGCATAATGGGCAGAAAGTACTTTTTAGAATAATTATATTAAAAGACAGTCTGATCGTAAAGCATCTCCTCTGACCATTCCCAGATTTTCACCTCTATCGTCTGCTTCCAACCTGCCAGGCAGTAAAATAAACATCAAATTCACATTTTAAAGAGAACACAACTGAAGTAAAGAGAAACCATTTCTTAATAAACAAATAATGGTCATATGCCAAGAACTGTAGACTTGAACAGGCCTGGAGGAAGGAAACTATTCTGACTGCCCAATTTTTGTGTAGCTCACTCAAGTGTAATGTAATCTCCATCAAATCAGGCACAGAGAGGAGAAGAGGCAGGAGTGAATTTCTACAAAACGAAACTGATGTCTATTATTAATAATGGGGTGGTAGTAGCCTAGTGGGTAAAACACTTGCCTGTGAACCTGCTCACCACAAAGTTGCAGGTTCAAACCCCCCACTTTCAGATTATTCTTCTTCATCTCCATCTGATGTGTGTGACAGGCCATCACCAGGCTCAGGCTTTGCTGCTGGTCTGCTTCTGCCCCTTGTGTTTGAATAGGGCTCTGCAGAAGAAAGTAGAGGTAGAAAAAAAATTACAAATGGAAAAGAGGCAGGCCATGTACAAAATTATACTCACTCAGCTAAACAAATCTCTCTCTCTCACACACACACACACACAGTTAGCTGAACAAATCTCTCAAACACACACACAAAATAACAAGTAGCATTCAAGCATGTCAAGCGAACTGTTCCATCGTGTGACCACATCTATGATCAGCTTATGATCTGGCAGCTTTGACATCTTCTGTTTGGTGGCAATCACAGTGGTGTAGTGAAAAAAAAAACGTAACTACACGCAGCATACACTCAAACCTGCTTGTGAAGCATGGTTTAGGATATATGCAAATCACATTATGTGAGGGGACAGGCCGTCCTCTCTCACTTCCATATTTTGTGCATTATCCGTAACGACAGCAATGTCACGATGATTAATGTTATTCGTCACATCTAGTTCCCACCTAGCTTTCAACACTCCAGCTATGTTCAGTCAGGTGTGAGATGCAAAAAGAGGCCATGTCTGTAGGACAAAACTTTTCATTTGCCATTCACTAGTTATAACATGAGACGTGACTGTAATATAGCTCTGAGTAGCTCACAAAGTCCATCCATTTGTGCTTAGTGAGACACAGTCTGCTTCTTTGAGAATATCTTACTTTTACTTTTGTCTCTTGGTAAACAGCTGGTATCACGGTACGGCCACGACAGAATGTTAAACTTTGGCTCCAGCGTTTTTATTAGACTCTATTGTTGCCAACCACAGAAAAAGGCCAAAAAAAAGTCTTTTGCTATTTACTAACCGATGCATCTTCTACTTGCTTCAGCTTTTGACCTGTTAGGCACAAGTTGGGCTTCAAATGATTCCTTTAGTGTTTTTTGGCCGTTTTGAAGAACAAAAGGTTGTGATTTGAACTTTTCTGGGTGATAATGTAGCAAATGACATATTTGTTGTATTTCCAGTGTTTGAAATACAACAATGTTTCAATATTGCTCCTGGTAGTTTTAACTATGTGTCTGATTGTGTTACTATTGGATTGATTGCTGTTTTACGAAAACGTGATTCACGTTTAGCTGTTTTAAACATTCACTCACTAACTGATAAAGCTCTCTTACTGCAGGGTTTGATTATGAACAAAAATCTGGATATGCTTCTATTGACAGAGACTTGGCAAGCCAATATTGACTGCATGAAGCTGAATCTGCGCACTCCTCTATGTTACAGCTATCAGCCCAAGCCTCGGGAACATGGCAGAGGTGGTGGCTTGGCTGTGGTAATCATGGACAGAATTAAAATTAAAGCGTTGGACTTTCATGCCATTCTGTCCTTTAAATATCTGGTTTTTAAGGCTGTCTGTAAAGCCCCACTTGTAGTTGTGTTAATTTATCGACCGCCAAACAGGGCTTCCTTGTCTTCTTTTTTCTATGATCTTAGTGAAATTCTTACTTTTGTCTGTGCTCTGTCTAATACTGTTATTTTGCTTAGTGATTTTAACATTCGTGTTGATACTGCCTCTCTGTTGTCTACTGCGTTTATACATATGCTTGAATGTTTTAATTTTGTTCAACATGTTGACCTTTCCACTCATACACAAGGACATATACTGGACGTAATCTGTTCAGCAGGACTGCACTTGCTGGTTACTGACCACCTTTTCATTAAATTTAGTTTTGACCACTACATGCATCCTGTAGGAAAACTGTGATTACTTCTTGAAACCTTAAAAATACTGACCTGCTTTGTTTCTCTACTGCCTCAATTTGTTCCCCTTTAGTAGATTCCCTGAACCTCCCCTCTCCTGTTGAAATCATGTCTCTCTGTAATCACTCCATCTCAGTGGTATTGGATGAATTCATCCCTGCTAGGGTCAGGGCTGTTCCTGCCTCTCACTCCTCACTTTGGTTTACCCCTGACTGAGGTCCCCCAAAAGCTGTGGGCAGGCATCTTGAACGGCTATGTAAAAATCTGGTCTTGCTGTGCATTTCGTGGCATATGCTGATCATATGCTGAAATATCGATCAGCCCTTAACACGGCTCGCTCCTCCTACCTGTCCTCTGTTATCAATGGCACAAGTAAGCTATTTGCCACTATAAACAAACTTTTTCAGCCTTCTGCACCTCTTCCCTCTGGCACTACTGTACTCTGTGATTCATTTTTTCAATTTTTTTCAGGAAACGGTTGACGCAATATACAATCATTTCTCCTCCATCACTTGACCCTCCCCTCAATTGCCCTGTACAATCATTCTCTGAGTTCTCTCTCACTAGCCCAGACTCTGTCAAAGATTTAATCAGGAAAGTAAGCTCTTCCCCACTGCGCTTCTTAAACAATGTGTTTCGATCATTTCCAGTTGCATCTCTCAATTAATTAATTGTTGCCTTCTTACTGGTATTGTTTCTGCTGATTTAAACATTGCTGCTGTTACACCTGTCCTTAAAAAGAGTACATTGGATCCTGACAATCTTAATAACTATAGCCCCATCTCAAATTTGCCATTCATTTCCAAGCTTTAGAAAGTTGTGGTTGCAAAACCAAATGTTTCCTCTCTTGCTTCCTTCAAAACTCTATTAAAAACATATCTTTTCACTCAGTGTTCTTCTTGATCCTTCTTTCTATTTGTTCCTTCCTGCTATTGTACTCTCTGTTGTTGTAATTTGGACTGTTTCATATTTTTGTCTACTAGTGTTTCTCATATGCTGTTTTTTGTTCTAGGTCTGAACTATTTTGTAAAGCGACCTTGAGTTTGAGATCAGTGCTATATAAATAAAAGGTATGTGTTCTGCCTTGCAGTCTTTCAATATTTCATACATTTCTTCAACAGAGAAAAAACAAGACCTGTAGTTACATTTTTTTTTTAACTCCACTACTGTGCTGGCCACCAAGTAGAACATGTTGAAGCCGCCAGATGGATGGAACAGTCACACGATGGAACAGTACGCTCGACATGCTTGAGCACTACTTGTTATTTTGTGTGTGTGTGTTTGAGAGAGAGAGATTTGTTCAGATAACTTTGTGTGTGTGTGAGAGTGAGAAAGAGGGAGAGAGAGAGAGAGAGATTTGTTCAGCTAACTGTGTGTGTATGTGTTTGTGTGTGTGTGTGTGAGAGAGAGAGAGAGAGAGAGAGATTTGTTTAGCTAACTGTGTTTGTGTGTAGTGAGTGAGTTTTGTACTGAGCTTTGTACTTGGCCTGCCTCTTTTGCATTTGTAAATTTTTTTCTACCTCTACTTTCTTCCGCAGAGCCCTATTCAAACACAAGGGGCAGAAGCAGCACCAGACAGCCCCACACAGGCAGCAGCAAAGCCTGAGCCTGGTGATGGCCTGTCACACACAGCAGATGGAGATAAAGAAAAACAATCTCCTCCTGCCAAAAAGACAGTTCTATTACTGACTGACTTGTTTTTGTTTTTGGCACTTTAAAATAAATGTCTGTCTAGCCTTCTTGGTTGGTAGGTTTGTAGTAGAATAGTTGGTACTAAAACAGTAATGTTCCAAGTGTGCCTTATTTCGATCTAAAGATCCAGCTTCTGCAGTAATATATATAATATGTGTGAGAAGATTTGCAAATATCTGGCAGGTCTTTCACAGCTCAGTCATTTTAAATGCCTATTTCACTCATACTCAATCCATATGTTACAGGAGTCTGCTGAAAGGTAGATGCTGTCCACAAGAATGAGAGATGAAATTAAGTAATTTCTTTTAATCCAGTTACTTCTGTCTTATGCATTATTCCTTTTTTTACTTTATTATGCATGACAAGAACCAGAATCCTGTAAGGACTCCATCTTAACTTGGAAATAGAAGAGCTTGGCTGAGGAGGCCTGGAGAACCACTTTGGGGCAAATCTGAGGCCCAGCATAAACGATGGGAGCTGGTCCACCCAGCTGTCATTACAGAGACTGGACTGGAGCATGGCAATTATGGAGCGATGGAACTGCTCATAGGCTAGGGGGTGCTATGGGGGTGCACCTATGAAGGTGCACCTTAAAACTCCAAGCCACACTCTTCCAGTTAAAAGTCTGAAGAGGTGTCTGACAGGACACTGATATGGGTGAAATGCATTCTGGGAAACTTGACTCCACACAAGTCACTTCCTGATGCATCCTTGATAAAACCCATTAATTGAGGAATCTTTTGGGTGTTTGATCTGTGCTTGGCTATACTTAAACTTTAAATTAGAACTGTGGGTATTGCCTTTTTATTCCAACTGATCTTTTTTTGTCAGGTGACAGAAGGCAGTTTCTCAGTTACATGATGTCTGTTCATTCATATTGTTAATTTTTGCAACAATGATTTTAGTGTTAACGTACCCTCATTTTAATCTTAGTCTCTATTTTCACAGCTGTATTTTTATCCACTGCAGTGTAACTCAAACCTAGAAGAAATTATTACTGGATCATAGTGACTTATTTTCAGTCTTGTAATCACATCGATTTAGTAAACATAGAAGATGGCCTTTGCAAACCCTGTGGCATGGCACCATATACTACTTTTATGTTTATTTTTCATGTAACATTAGTCAAAACTCAATTTAAAGTAATTCCTCACATTAATGAGTAGACTGAATTACACTACAATTCCCAATGACCAAGTACAGCTACTTTAAGGTTCACCCATAACTGACACAGAATCTCAACTGCACACAACTAGTTTGTAAAGTCTCCAAATAAACACACTGCCAAAATAGAAAGGAATAATCTGGAACAGCCATAATAATCTGGAACAGCCAAGGTCAGCATGCCCAATGGCCAGGGTGTGGGGGGTGACTCCCTATTTTACTAGATTAATTCACCAGGAAAAATATGTGACTACATAATACTCAGATAACAAAAAATATATGTAAATATATCTACAGGGTGGCAGCTTTGCATCATGTTCAGATATATTCTGTGTAAATATAATTCAGGCAATCTCAGGTACATTCACTGAGTAATCTCTTCAGTTCTCAAAATTAGGGGTCTGCTAGAAGGGGTATTTAAAAATTAGGGAGACACAAATGTCAGTACGTACAAAACTCCTTCCTACCTCTATTCACTGTGGTGTTTTATAAATGAAACGTAAAATATACAGAGCTGTTCTTACATGAAAATCCATCCTGGCCTTTAAGTATTTAATATATGGAATGTAGGAAAATATCCAGGCCTCCAATTGTGGTGTAATACAGTGTATTACACTGTATGCTTTTTCAAGTATTTGCACAGGTTCCAGTATCATCAGCATGTTAAGTAAATATCTAAATGAGAAATATGAAGAAGTATCAAGAAATAAACTCCTTCAAAATTATTTATGAAACTAGTATAAATCAGCACGATCATTTGTGAGAGAAAAAAGCAGAAAATGAAATAGTCGAAGTGCACCAGAAGTATATTCTTGTTGGAGCTTTAGAAAAGAGAAACATAAATGGGAATATGCTTCAGTTTTCATTTGTTAATAAGAATGTTTGGTTAGACTAAATTTACTTGAATAACATTACATTCAGTAATGTATGTCAGTTTTTTTTCATATTTTCACTGTGTGATTGAGCAAATTAACTCCAAAGACTTTTTTAACAATCTTTTGTACATCCAAGGGTACCAAAATGGCACTGGCTGTATTGAAGGCCAGTTCTGAGTAGCACAGTCATAGCAGCTAGTTCCTATTTATGACTCAAGACTTGTGAAGACATGTTGAGTAGTTCATTTTTTTTCCTGATTGTAATGTCCTGAATTTTACATTTTTAAGCCAGAAAACTTCTTCATTAAACCCCTGGACTGTAACACAATTGCTGCCATTTTCTCTCCAGCTATGATTTGGTGATTTCCCTCATGAAGTATTGATTACGTTCGCACTTCAGTTTGGTTTAGAGCTTTACCCTTTTGCCCAGTGACTGTGTATCTCAGTTTTTTAGCTGTTTGGTTTATCACGAGCCTGTGCTTGAGCTTGTATGTGTCCTTTTGTTTTTCTTTAATCAGTTATACTTTAGTTATGTTTGTTTGTTTGTTGTTTTTTTTATTAGTTTGTTTATCCTTGAAATTGTGTAGTGGATTAAAACACTATTCACTGGTTCATCGATTCCTGCATCTGTGTCTCCATGTTTCAAGTCAAGTCAAGTCAAGTAGATTTTATTGTCATTTCAACCATATACACAGTATACAGTGAAATGAGATAATGTGCCTCCAGGACCATGGTGCAACACAGAGCAGAACAGAACAGAGCAACATCACAAGTGCAGACAGGACACAAGCGCAACAGTACAATTAGGCAAGACAAGACAGACAACATACAGTACAAATTAACAATAGTAACAGACTGAATATAGTATTGGAGTTACTGTATTCTAGCAGCAAGGGTTGTTTGTGCAAAAATGCTGAGGTAGAACAGAGTTGAACGGACCCTTTCCACGTACAGACGTGACAATAACCAAAAATTTGTTACAAAAATTTTGAAATGATGGAAAAAAATATAAGCAACTTGACAAAAATAAAATCACAAGCAAGGCTGAGGAATGCCTCCATTTTTAGAGACAGTTACTTTCCCGGTCTGCTTTTCAAATAACTGTTTACTACTGTAAATCGCAATGTTTTGACTTCTTTGATGAAAAACTTGTGTCATGTCGGCTCGGGGAAGGAGGACACAAATGCAGTTAACAAATGCAGTTAACAGAACTCAAACAGACTTTAATGAGAATCAAGCAGGCAAACAATCACTGGATAGCGATGAACTTGGCAGAACAAAACAGAAGGAGACTCTCTTTCTCCGAGTCACAATGAAGTGACCCGTTCAGCGCCCTACTGACACGGTCCCGATACTAGGGTTGCTCCAGTCCATAGCCACGAGGAGCACAAGGGTTGGAGGCTCTCCTTCCAGTTGAGCATCTATGGGTGAATCCAGCCTACGGGCGCTTCAGCCTCCCTGGTTACTTTAGGGAACAGGACATACATATACACACACACACAGCCAAGTCAAACTTCCACCGGACAGTTGTAGATGCGTTTCAGCAGACGAGACCACAGTTCTCATCCAGCCTGCATAATGGAACTCGGTGTACCATGACCGGAATGCATGCCGGTGACCGCACACCGACTTCTGGACTGGCTGGGTCTTTTAACAGACAGATATGAACATGAGGACCAATCACAAGAGACAAACGTTTATCCTTGACTAAGCACACAACACAAGCCACCTGGAAACACGAGAGAAACAGAGCAATCATTAGGGAGAACATGAGGGCTGACAGGAGGCAGGTGCGTTGCTGAGTAACGCACATATCTCACATGTCGGGACATACCATGACGTAGACAGAGGGATGACCCGACAGGGAATCCCCAGCTAAGAACTCCGGTGAGTTTGGCAGAGGCAGCACGGATGTGACAGCTTGACAGTTATCTCCCAGAATGCACTATTTTTACAACAGTCTGCTGTATTTAAGGAAAACAAGACTACTGCAGTGTTTACACTGTTAATTTACAGCAATTCTCTATGGTGTAAACTGGTTTAAATCTAAGACAAAAAGCTGTTTGTACTGTTTTATAACTACTCTACGCTACAGGCATTACCATCAAGACTGAAAAGCCTGCTTGCTTTTAATGCGTTCCTGCTTTAATACTGCAATTGCATTGGTCCACTCCACATACTTTAAACACCACCACTGGAAGTTGTTCCAGTTCAGTTATCTATTCTCTGAAACAGCTGAATGCAGTTATCTGGAAGAACATCACATCATAACAGATTTTTGAAGAGGCTTTGAGAAGAAGAAAAGAGAACTACTCTGCTGCTCTGTCTTGGGTATTCTGAGTGAAGTGCTGACATGAGGCAGGCCAGTAATTTGTTAAAGAGTCTTGAGTTTACTCAGGTTTGCTCATGTTTCTCATTGCTTGAGTTTCTAATTCAAAAATCGGATCTAACTTGATTATGCTTGACTTGTCAGGCTTTTTCTACTTTCTCTAGTCTTCTTCTCAAGCTCTCTTTAGTTCAACTTTGTCTATAATTAGCAAAACAAGTATTCGAGTTGTGTTACCTGCCATCTCTTTTACTAGTCAGGGTGTTTCTCCTGATGTTCTTCCGTTCTTAGGCACTGTTAACTGGCTGTCTATTGATCATCCAGTCTGTTTCCCAGGCAGCAGGTCTTATGTTCACTGGCCAACTAGTTGAGCACAAGATACTTTTGGAGAGAATGGAGTACTAGGTGGGCATGTCTGTAATTGTTCTGACATGGTTTTATGAAAACAGTTCATTGTCACAGTAGAAAAATGTGTCTGTGAAAAAATGTATATCCAGTGAGTTGTTTATCAACTTTTATTTCCTTTAAATGCTTCCACTGGTCTTATTATTTGCAGGCATGGAGTCAATGTTTGTATGCGAGGTTAGTCTTCGATGTTCCTAAATTCTCACATACCACACCTCTACTACGGAACCTGCACTGGCTCCCTGTGGCCGCTCGCATTAAGTTC
>JBBPCZ010044959.1:0-13121 GCA_037974445.1 Brycinus macrolepidotus
GAAGAAACAGGTGCAGATGATTCCAGATGATCAGGCGGTGATCAGTATACTGGTGGTGCTGAATGCTGAGTGGTTGACACCTTGTATCTTTAGGCACTTTTCAGTCTGTTGCAGTAAAACATTTGTTCACATTTCTTTCGTTTAATCTACTCAATATGCTAAAGATGAGAGTTTGAGATGCATAAAATAATATTTTTGCACCAACAAGGTGATTCAAAGCAAAACATAAGGAAATGATGGGTGGTTCAAGACTTTTGTACGGTACTGTATATGTACTGTTTCTACATACAGACTGCATGTGGAGCAGAGCCTTGGCCTATTTTTTCTGAGTATACTGAAATGACCCGAAGCCCAGAATACCTCAGTGGGGCCTTTGTCTCCCAATCACTTTTCGTTTGGCCTCAGCTGACCTTTGGCCTCTGACACAGATGGCTGAGACGATCATTTTCAATGAATTATTGGGCGGTTTACTAGAAATTACTATTCATCTGAAAGGAGATGATAGCCAGAAGGGTGTGTTTCTGACGTTTCTTGGAGATTTAGAGTGTTTTGCAATGGCTACTTTCAAAGAAATGACCACATGAAGTTAAGTCCTTATCTGTCTGTTTATCAAGCTGTTTCATTTGTTTGCTCCTTAAACAGTGTTGTCCTTTACTGAAAGTGTGTTTGGTAGCTTGATTGGTGCCATTTGAATCCTCTAGATCAGGACTTCCCAAAATTTTGCAATTTGCGGCCCAGACAATTGACTACAAAAGCTTTCGTGGCCCACCAGAAGAAACCTGACTGTTTTACAAGTGGACAGATATAAAGTAAAATATTATCTTATCAAATCCAGAATGTTTGTTTTTATGTGTATGTCCTAGTGGCAGTCCTGCCCAATGGAGAAAAAAAAAGAAAGACCTAAATATGTGAAATAATTTCTAAATTATCACAGTAATATGTTGTCTTTAAAACGACTATATATTTTTTAAATTATATTTCGTTAAATGTCTGTATATTATAACAGTGTATCAGTCGGTGGTCTCGTAGCAGTATCACCAAAGCCCACTGGGGGTGCTGTTGAGGCCCACAGGTTAAAAACCAGTGCCCCAGACTGTAGCTCTTTCCTTTCTGATGATCATTATTCAAAGAAAATACTCTGAATGGGCTTTTTCTTAGCATTTATTGCTTTAGCGTGTCCCTCATTATCGCTCTTTTCCTGAAAAGTCAATGGAAAGTCCACCGTCTGACTTGGACCTTGTGGAGATATGCTTGTGAAGAGACTGTGGAGGCTTAAATTCTGCGTGATAATGAAAGGCATGCCTCAGCAGTGGAGCTTTGGAATGCACTCTGCTGGAAACCAGCTCAGCAAGCATCAGCCTGAGCTTCTCAGCCTTCTAATTGTGTGCCAGAGGCCTAGCTGTGTTCAAAAGGTTCATGTTCGCATTGTTCTAACTTGCACTTGCGCTTACATATTCCAGCTGACCTGACCATAAAGCAAAAAAGTGTTGTAGCAGATGGAGGTTCACAGTTTGTAGAACTTGTGTGCATGTCAGGTGTGCATCGTACGAGGGGGTGGGCAGTGTGGCAGAAATATAAAATCAATTTTTATCCAAAATGTGATGTTTGTATTGAGCTGATGATAGGTTTCAAATCAATTTTTTAAAAATGAATTATATAAGATAAGATAAGATAAACCTTTATTAGTCCCACAAGTGGGAAATTTACATTGTTACGGCAGAAAATGGACAGTACAAAGGTAAGAGCAGCAAAAAACAATAGAATAAAGCTATACACAACAGTACAATATAAAAAGCACACTCTACAAATAATACAAAAATATTATTTGCACTATAGTATATTACTAAAAAAAAAATGCCACAAAAGTGCAAAAATGAGAATTGAATATGTTGTATATAGTATAAAAATGCTCTCATTGGTTGAGGAGGTGGGCAGTATAGCAGAAATAAAAAAGTTTTTGTCCAAAATGTGGTTTGTGTTGTTCTGAGGGCAAAAAAAAAGCATAGAAATAAAAGATGATACATTTCAAATCAAGTCTTAAAAATGGATTTTATAACATTGCACTATATTGTATTACTGAAGTACCCCAAAGGCACAAAAATAAGAATTTAGGAAGTTGTATTTAGTATATAAATGGATGGGGGGTGAGGGGTGGGATTAGGGTAACCTGGTGGGCCAAATTAAACGTCCTCATGGCCAGCCTTGGCCTGCGGGTCATCCTTTAGGCAGCCCTGTTCTAAAAGTACTGACAATGTCCTCAGCGTACTGAGAAGAGCGAAACAGATTCGATCCAGTTCAGCTTGTTTTTTCAGTGGTGGATCAGACCGGTTTCTCTGTGGATTGGAGTGGTATTGAATTCATTGGGTAATGTTTGCTAGAGCAGAGTTGCTTAGAAAGGCAGGGCATCAGTTACCAAATGTTTGCTGTAGTAACATTTGTGTGTTCATTTGTTGGGTTCAGCAGAATCAAATTACAGCTTAACTCATTGAACCATGACCTCCTGACCCCTGGTGTTCCACAAACACTCAACACACAGATAACAGACCACTCGACATGTTTCAGTACACCAGCATAATAGAGAGCCCTGTGTTTTAGACTACCCTGTGTTTCAGTATTGGGCTGCTCTACATCTTTCAGTCGGCTGAAAGGCCAGAAAAGGTTCACTCTGTTTCTCAGTATGTGAAGATGATGGGTATGTACGTGTTTTCAATAGACCACATGTAATAAAACTACTCTGTGAAATAAGCCAAGCATTGATCTACTGTGTTTCAACTGGCCAAAAACAAGAGACTGCCTAGTATGTTTCAGTACAGCAAAATAATAGACTGCTCTAGATGCTTTAGTAGAGCAAAATTGTAAACTGCTCAGCTTATTTCATTAAACTGAATATAATACACTGTTCTACATGTTTAATTGCATCATAATATTAGACTGCTCTCTGTGTTTCAGTACAGAAAAATAATAGACTGCTCTACATGCTTCATTACGCCAAATATAATTAACTGTTCGACATGCTTCATTATGCTGAATATAATAAACTGCTCTACATTTTTCAGTACAGCAAAATAATAGACTGCACTACATTTTTCAAAGCAGCAAAATAGTAACCTGCTCTACACGTTTTATTAAGCCAAATATAATAAACTGCTCTACGTTTTTCAGTACCGAAAAATAATTGACTTCTGTTTGTTTCAGTACAGCAAAATAATAAACTGTTCTACGTGTTTCATTAAGCCAAATATAATTAAACTGCTCTACATGTTTCAGTTCAGCAAAATAACTGACTGCTCTATACTTTTCAGTACAGCAAAACAATAAACTACTCTATATGTTTCAGTACAGAAAACGAATAAACTGCTCTACATGCTTCATTAAGCCAAATATAATTAAACTGCTCTACATACTTCAGTACAGAAAAATAATAGACCGATGTCTATGTTTCAGTACACCAAAGTAATACACTACTTTAACAGACAGCATTTTACAGTAGGCTTGCTGTGTTTCAATAGACTAAAACAATAGACTGCTCTGTATTTCAGAAAACTGTAAATGTAAACTGCTCTACATGTCATAAGGCGAACATAATACACTGGTAAATCAAAATAATAGTCTATTCTATTAAAATAATAGACCATAAACACACTTGTGTTTCAGTGGACTGTTCTACGTTTCATTAAGCCAGAGATCATAAACTATACCAAGAATATACGCTGCTCCACATATTTCCATTGACTAGAACGATGTATTGGAATATATATTACTAGGACAGAAATATAGAGCTACACATTTGCCTGGTATCTCAGGAGGCCTCAGGTGACCTTTACCCTACCGCCCTACTATCATTGTGTTCTCTTTGCACTTCAGGCCCAAATGAATGGTTTTCTACAGTAATATGCCCTGAGTGTTGCTCTGTGCTGTTGTGTATGTGTGTGCGTGTGCGTGTGCGTGTGCGTGTGCGTGTGCGTGTGCGTGTGCGTGTGCGTGTGCGTGTGCGTGTGCGTGTGTGTGTGTGTGTGTGTGTGTGTGTGTGTGCGTGCGCGGGCTTGCGTCACAGGCCTCTTAGAAGGGGTGGGGATTATCTATAATCTATTTTGGAGGCTACACCCTCTCTGAGGCCGGCCTATATAAGCCTGTGTTTGACAGGCAGAATTTTCTTCCCTTGTTTTTCCAGAAGCTGTGAGGTCCCACAGGAGAGGTAAGCTATAAATCAGCCTGATAGAGACAGGGAGAGCATCTGCACATGACGAAAGCGCCAGTTCAGGATCCTGTGTGAAAGGGAGGCATGTTGGTATGTCCAAGCAGGTATTAAGTCCTAGCAATAATATCTAGAAAAGGAAGTGAGGAGTGCTTGTCAAGCCTGATAGTAAGATTAGCATATTAAATGAAAATGGAAATGGAAATTTAAAAGCTTTTCTTTGCGATTGTGTATGCGACAGCTGCACACGTGAGAATGTAAGTCCACTTATGTAAGTCTGGCAGTCTCGATTGTGTTACATAAAGCAGGAGTATCTCCTTACAAACAGACCGAGGGCTTATAGCAGAGAGAGGCCGTCCCGTTTGAGTGCTGTAAGCACGGCTTTCGGGAACGCCTTGTACGTTCGGGGTAATAAAATCCTCCGTCAGGGTAACTGATAAACCTTGGCACATTTAAGTCCAGCGTTCTAATCTATACCCAGATCATCCAGAGTTCCTGTAGCTTTTAGTAGGTTTTTATTCATGTTTATTACTCAGTTATAATCTAAAAGAAATACAGACTGCATGACATTCCTTTAAGATCTTTCATATAAAGCAGTCATTTGTGGCACTGATGAGGGGAAAAAGTGACCCAGATTTATTTATTTATTTATGTATGTATTTATTTATTTGCAGAATTCATCTGAAGGGGAGGTTGTGTCTTGTTGATTTGTTTACTTGTTGATTGTATACACATAAACACAGGTCAAGACCCGTTCGAGGTTTTCAGGGACGTCTTGTACGTTCGGTGAAATAAATTCCGCCATCAGTGTAACTGATTGTTCTGCTGTTAAAACTGTAGTGCATTTAAGTCCACCATTCTAATCAATACCCAGACCATCAAGAGCTTCTGGAGCTTTTAGTGGGTATTTTCTCCTGTTTATTACTCATTTATAATCTGACAGAAATATAGACTCGATCAGCCTGTGTTTTGCATGACATTCCTTTAAGATCTTTAATGTAAACCAGACATTTGTGGCACTGATTTGGTGGGGTGGTGGTGGAAGTGACCAGAACCAAATTAATTAATTTATTTTTGGCGTCGTTTGTCTGAAGAGCAGTTTGCGACTTGTTGTTTTGTTTACTTGTTGATCGTATACACGTAAACACAGGTCAAGGCCACTCCTCTCCTCTCCAGTCTCAAAATATACCTGCTCTGATTACCAGCAGGAATGCTCGGGCCGGGGGCCTTCGGGGTATTTTTAAGCTGCGCTCTGACTTTTCCGCAGCACCCAGAACTGTATATTTGGCCTCCTGGCTGTAATCTTAACCCCATGTATACACCCCATAATGCAAAAAGCTCCTCCCACCTAGAAGATGCATCATCAGAAGGGGGTTTTCCTTGTTTTTAAGCCAAAAATGTTCCATTTTGAGACTTTTGTGGCACCACTGTAGGACACAAGTAAGCATGTTTACAACAGATAAAGCAATGGTTACTTTATTTTGGCCATTTTCATTTTTATTGTCCCTTTAATCTTCAAGGAACAACCATGTAAATGTGTTTTTTAATATGTATAGATTATTTTTTTTTGTGGATGAACTTGCATTTTATAACAGCTTGTAGTAATAAAGCGTGATAGTTTTCTTATTAATCTTAATCCATACAGCACATACAGTTGTCCAGCTTTATTAGAAGGGTTATTATGGGAAACATGTAAACAAAATTGTAATGTACTGCCCATGTGTGAGTTGTCCTGGACTGAAAAAGCTTGCAGTCGTGGTTACCTGTGCTGTTCAGCAGTCATGTTCCTCCACCATGGGCTTTGCATGGTGCTCCTGTCCTCTCTGGCCCTGCGGCGTTTGAGATTGGCCAAGCTGCCCGCGAGCCCGGGGTTTGTTTGGGTTCTCCTGTCTTATATAACCGGCCGAACAGCAGCTGGTGCTTAAGGCCTCTGTGTGCGCGTGTGTGCGCGTGTGTGCGCGTGTGTGCGTGTGTGTGCGTGTGTGCGTGTGCGCGTGTGTGCGCGTGTGTGCGCGTGTGTGTGTGTGTGTGCGTGTGTGTGCGTGTGCGTGTGTGCGCGTGTGTGTGATATTTCTGATTATTACAGTGTCAGCTCCTTTAAGGCCCTCCCCCAGTGTGTGTGTGTGTGTGTGTGTGTGTGTGTGTGTGTGTGTGTGTGTGTCTCTCAAATATCAGCTTTAGGCCAGTACCTCTGTGATGTCATGGAAAAGGCAGGGCGGTGTCTATATAAGGAAATTAACTTGTCTGTATGTTGTAAAGAAATTTACTCTGTACTTCAGACGTTTGGAGTCACTCTTTTTAGTAATATAACACCAGTGCAGCTGCGGTTCAGTGTATAAATTGGTTCTGGTGTAATTTTGGTGTTCTAGAACTTCATAGGCTTCAAATAGTAAGATGTTAAAATAATAAAAGATAGTAAGATATTAAAATAGTAAAAAATAGTAAGATGTTATAGTGGTCAACAATAGTAAGATGTTAAAATATTAAAGAATAGTAACATGTGAAATCTTAATAAAATAGTAAGATGTTATTTAAATAAATTAAATTCATTATATAGAAATGTAAATGTTAAATGTGTCCAGATTGATATACAAAGGGGATGACATCATGACTTAGAAAGCAATATAAGAAGCATTAATATTTATAATTAACATTTAACATTTAATTAGCAGTTCACATTGACTTGCACTGAAAATATAAATATAACTGACTAGTTATCTCACCAGGAAGCTCTTTGATTGGCCCTTAACTAACCGGTTACATAATTAACCAGTTATACTTATATTTTCAGTGCAAGTAAATGTTAACTTTCCTCTGTGTGATCTTATGGAATGTATTCATTATGGATAAAGGACTACAACTAGCAAAAGTTTAGAAGTATTTGGCGTTTGTTATGTTGCGTCATTATCCAGTCAAGCTAAAGGAAATTGGAGACGTTGTTTATTGTGGTGTATTTGCATAACAAAACAGATGGAAAGATTAAGTCTTCTTGTGGGCTGCGGAAGCTTTTGTGGTCCAATGTGCTAGAATTGGATAACTGGAGGTATTGAATACAATATCAGTGAATACCTTCTGTTGTCTAGTTTATAGTAGTCTACAGTTATGTTTATTGAATAAAACCCAGAATAAAAAAGTGATTCCAGACTTTTGGTCCTGTACTGTACGTGGGATTTTTCTCTGTCTGATCCGTTTCTGATATGTGTTTGGTCTCCGCAGATGCCCGAGTTTGAGAAGAGCACGGTCCACATAAAGGACCCGGAGCGAGTGGAGCAGATCATCTGCAGCATGATCCAGGGCGGGGCCTCCAAACTACAGGTACAGTGAAAGATCAGACCCACCTTTACACTGGACGTCCTGCAGCCTCTAGATCAGGGGTCACCAACATGGTGCCCGCGGGCACCTGGGTGCCCCCGAGGACCACATGAGTAGCCCGCGGGCCTGTTCTAAAAATACCACAGCTCACCACAATTTAATTTTATCCTGTTGCTATTCTTCTTTAGTCACGTTTGCATTTATATAGATTTGAAAATGACAATATCTGAAAAAAAAAAAAAGCATTTAAAACATGTTTATTATACCTGAAGTTTAGAGAAGTTTAGGTAAACTCTGTTCTAGTGCATCAAACTGGTAGCCCTTCGTATGGCTCAGTACCCGTGAAGTAGCTCTCAGTTTCAAAAGATTCACAGTCTGAGTTGGAATATAATAGACATGTTATAGGGTTCAGTAACACTTTATAGTCTCAGATTGTGTTCAATATTAGGCTTCTTATTCAGTTGCTACATACACAATTAAAGTTTATACCCACCAGTGGTACCGGCCCTTTAGGACCTGCTCTGGCAGAGGAACAGATGTGATGTCTTAACGTTCTTCATATGCATACTTGTCGACTGCGGATGAATAAATGTTTATACAGTATAGAAAAATCAAAATCAGAAAACTTCATTGATCTCTGAGGAATTTGCTCATGCTGCAACTGCACAGACACGCAGAAACACAAGAGCAATATAAAATATAAACATGAAGTAAAAAGAAAAAACTCTCCAGAAAATACTCTGTCCTGAATAGACTATGCTACACTATATGGACAAAAGTATTGGGACACCTGACGATTAAACGAACAGGGACTTTAATGACATTGCATTTGAATACATAGACTAAGGAGTAAGGAGTTGAATAAGGAGTTGGTTCCCCCCTTTGCAGCTATAACAGCTTCCACTCTTCTTCTTCTCTTCCACTTTTCCACAAGATTTTGGAGTTTCTGTGGGGAATTTGTGCCCATTCATTCTGTAGACCGTGGCTCGCAATCTCCGTTCCAGTTCATCCCAAAGGTGTCGGATGGGGTTGAGGTCAGGGCTCTGTGTGACCCAGTCAAGTTCTTCCACACCGAACTCATCCAACCACGTCTTTATGGACCTGAATTCAATAATTAAGAGGCGTGTCCCAATACTTTTGTCCATATGGTGTATTATAGGGCTCATTAACACTTTATAATCTCAGACTGTGTTTAATGTTAGGCTTATTATTCAGTTATTACATGCACAATAAAAGTTTATACCCACCAGCGGCCTTCAGGACCTGCACCGTCATCCGAATGTGATGTCTAACGTTCTTCATATGTATACTTGTCGACTGCGGATGCATAAACATTCATGCAATATAGAATCAGAAAACTTGATGATCTCTAAGGCAATTGCTTATGCTACAACTGCACAATCACACAAAAACACAAGAACAATATAAAAGTGTTCTAAATAAGCTATGCTATATACATAAAATGATGTAGTCAGTAAGAGATTTGGATATAAATACAATAGATAAAATTACTGTACTCTACTAATGAACACAGTGCTTTGGGGTATGTACTCTATATGTAGTCTGTACATTATTGCACATAACAGTAACACAAGTAGTGACATTACATATGATAATACTACGGAACATAATAATATTGCATGTGAGGATAATGAAATTGAACATAATGAGAAACCGCACATCTGAGTAACTATAGGTTTTTGCATATATTACTGTGTGGGTGTGTGACTGAGGGAGGAGGTAGAGAGTCTAAAAGAGGGTCTAAATTTACCTGGATTATTATTACACTTATTACAAATTCAGTAAAATTAATAAAAATCCATGCTTGTTTGCCTAAACTTTTCGCTCTTCTGAGGTACAGTAAATACATCCTCAAATATCAGTTTGAAATATTGGTCAAGTCTAAACACCTGTTCAATGCAGAACATTTTTATGAGGTGAGACTTAAGAAATATAAGAAAGTCTGCCTCTTTGGAAGTAAAATATGAAGAAATGAGATGTGGCTCAAGACTTTGGCATAGTACTGTGTGTGTGTGTGTGTGTGTGTGTGTGTGTGTATTTAATACTGATATGATTACATTGTGCATCCATAGTTAACTGTAATGATGCAAAATGAATCCAATGCTGTTAAACAGATGGAAAATATTGTGCTATTGAATTTCTAGTTACAAATTGTATAAAAGCCACCATTACACTGTTGCACGCCTTAAAGAGTGAGGCCCATGAAGACCGACTCTTGATCAGATCTAGTCCTCACATTATTCTGCTCATGGCTTTTTATTCTTCATTAAAAATTGCTCTTTCTTCCTTTTAGATCATCACAGATTTTGATATGACGTTAAGCAAATTTGCTATCAACGGAAAACGCTGCCCCACGTGCCACAGTGAGTGAAAAATCACTATTTGATTGCTTGTTCATTGAGTTTAATTGAGCAAATGAAACATGCCTTGCTGCACTAATCAGCCTCTTTTGTCTCCTACAGATGTTATTGACAACTGTAAGCTGGTCACAGAAGAATGTAGGAAAAAGGTTTGCTGTCCTTCACAATAAAACATCTTAAAGGCTTTACATCACTGTGTTTCCAGTGCACAATATAGAAGTACATTGATAGTGAAATTTTGTTTTACCAGCTGCTTCAACTGAAGGAGACCTACTATCCTATTGAGATAGACCCTCATCTGACCATGGAGGAGAAGTTCCCTTTCATGGTGGAGTGGTGAGTTTATCACACATACACACATACACACAAAGACTGGATGATGAGAAGAAAAAAGACGCACTGTGTTATTCTCTGTAATAAATTAAGTAAATTTAAATAAAGTGAATTAAGTAAATCGGTAAAGTGACCTAGTTAAAGATCCACCTTAGAGCTGCACGATATGGACAAAATATCAGTGTTGTGATTTTACTGCAACATATTGCGATTGCGATGCCTTTCAGGGTATTAAAAAGCCCATATTATCCTTTAATGAATATTTATTCAATATTAAATATTAAATATTGTAAGTAAAAACTGTTTCAAATGCTACATTTACTCCCTCCATCCATGCAGTCCATTAATGGAAAATAAGCTACAAAAACAGCCAGTTTTCAAATCACAGTTTATGTGATGTCACAAAACCAACAAATATATGTCCTTATTCTGACTACAGCAGTTTAGCCCTGCCCAGTCATGCACCGATTCGCCAACCCTTTAATGGTTAAAACTTAGACTTATGTTGGATTGCGTGAAGACCTCGATTCATCAGGACACCCAGTAACTCACCTGGAGCTGTGATTGGTCGCCCTGTCAGAAACACTGTGATTGGTTAGAGGCTCATTTGCATATTGCAGCCTTCTGCGATATCAGTATTGCAGGGAACAATATTGCAGTAACAATTAACAGACGATATATTGTGCAGTCCTATACCAACTTAATTATTTTGACTTAAGTAATGCCCTTTTGTTAAGATTATGTGAAAAGCACCCATTGAAATTCATCCGGAACTGTGATTGGTCAGGATCCTCAAAACATAAAAAAACATTGACTGTTTAGAGCCCTGGTTCTCAAGCCGGTCCTCAGGAACCACCTGTGGTTTTGCTCCAACCCAGATTACAACACATAGGGATAATAGAGAAATGTGGACCATTGTGAGGTCAATGAGTATCGTCCATGGGGTCAGAGAGTTCATTTGCGACATCAGGGCCTGGTTTGAACAGTATTTGGCGGTTATTAGATACCACTAATAGTTACATCTCATAATTACAAGGATGTCTTGAACTGAAGTTCAAAATATGTCCACTAGTTGGCAGCAATGTATTAATATTGTGTAAAGTGTCCATTTGTCATACATGAACACACCACAGCACACAGTGTGGACAGCACAAAATTCTTCTCTGCGTTTAACCCAGCGGGCAGCCAGGAACACAGCGCCCGGGGAGCAGTGTGTGGGAACGGTACCTTGCTCAAGGGTACCTCAGTGATGCCACTAGCAGTCCTGGGATTCGAACCCACGACCTCCTGATCACAGGGGCAACTCCCTAAGCACTAGGCCACCAGCTGGCCCATCAGTGTCGTTATACGTTATACTAGTTGTATTGATATAACTTACATATTTCACATGATTCATAAAACTAAGTCTCCATTGTATACCAATCTCTTATGTTAAATTTTGATAAATTATTGATCATTTAAAGTGCTCAGACACATTTAGCCATATGGTTTGTTGTTCTCCATGGCAAAGTGGTGTGGATACCTAGCATTAATGTTTGCTACATTTATAAGTCATATGGTATCATTTATTCATTTTTAACGTTCTCCATAAATGAACAGTAACTTTTCTATTCAAAGGTCTTTGTTGAAATGTGTTGTAGTTTAGGCTATTTGTGTAGCCCAAATCTTCCAAATACTGAATAGCAAACTAAATACTCTAGATCAGTATTGCACAAGGCCAGTACTGTGGTAATTATCGAATATTATATTGTTCAGCCCACATACTCTTTAACACATTAATTGCTTTCTTTTTGCTGTTTTTTTTTCCAGGTACTTTAAGTCTCACTCATTACTGGTGGAGCAGCGGTTACAGAGAGATAAACTACCTGAGGTTGTGAGAGAATCGGATATTTCCCTACGGTACGATTTTCATTACGCTGTATAGTGCGTTTTTTGATTTCTCAGGTTTAAATGTATGGATTCTGTTCAACCCTTTAACCTCTTAAACTCTAAGAGCCTGTACTTTTAATTGCTCATTTTCATAATACAGAACTTTGGTTAAAGTTCTTATAATAAGCCTATTAATTTAATTATACTCATAGGAGTGTATATTTTTACCCAGTTATTTACTTATAATAACCTTAATAAGCCTAACAATTGGGTGTTTGTTGTTTTACGTAATTCAGTCAAAATTGCTATGAGAAAAAAAGACACAGATATAGTATACAGATGGTTTATAGATGTTCACAGTGTATTTTAATCATCTGTGGCAGGGAGGGTTATGAGCAGTTCTTTGACCGGCTGCATCTGCACAACGTTCCTGTGTTCATCTTCTCGGCGGGGCTGGGGGACGTCCTGGAGGAGGTCATCAGACAGGCTGGAGTTTACCACCCCAACATCAAAGTCGTCTCCAATTTCATGGACTTTGATGAGAATGTGAGTATGGAGGACTAAGAATCAATCCCATGACATTCTTAGTAAGGATTTCCTTTATTTACCCTTAGGATCAAAGATTAAGCAGTTATGAGTCATAAAACCTGCTTTTAGTAACTAATGTAACTTTAACTTCTTTTTGACTAATATATGTTGTGTAGGTATGAGAGTGTAGGGCTGGTTTCATGTCTGTCCAAAAACATCCAGTAATAGCTTTATACATTGTGTGTGTGTGTATATACACACACAGAGTCCTGTTCATCACTCACAGCACTGAACCACCCCTCGTTTCATTATATTTTGCTTTGAAATACTATTTTATGCCTGTAAAAGTGTCTTATCTTTGGCATATTGAGTAGATTAAATGAAAGAAATGGGAACTAATGTTTTACTGTGACAGGCTGCAAAGTACCAAAAGATACAAGGAGCCTAGATAAAGGAGTTCCAACCACTCAGCATTCAGCACCACCAGTATACTGATCACCGCC
>JBBPCZ010044978.1:0-13120 GCA_037974445.1 Brycinus macrolepidotus
TTCTCTCTCTCTCTCTCTCTCTCTCTCTCTCTCTGTCTCTCTCTCTCTCTCTCTCTCTCTCTCTCTCTCTCTCTCTCATAATGGTCTCCTGTGGCCGTACTGTAATACGTCATGGCTTGGTGTCTGTAGGTACCAGGCGACGTTGCCTGACTACAGTCAGCTGAGTCCTGTGATTAGGTGCAAGAATAGCCTGGAAAAAACACAGTGTTGAGTAGGAGCATCAATATTTAAAAGGCCCATATTATGGAAAACCAAACTGTCCATGTTTTTCTGGAACAAGATTTTAAAGGTTCAGAATATACCGTTCTTTATCTCTAGTCTAGTCTCGCTAGTCTCTCTGTAGACTGAACATATTTACATATTTTACATATTTACAAATAAATGTCTATTCAGCCCACAGGAGTTTAGCCCCGCCCATCCACAATGAACTAAAGTGTTTTACTTCACGCTCGTTTTTGAATGCGGCACAAGTCAGGGCAGCCAGTTGGAATGGAGCTCATTTACATATATAAGTCTTAAAGGGACAGTTGCAAAAATCTGTTTGATTCTAAGGCATAAAGGGAGGTTAAAAACTGGTCAAGAATTATGATTTTGTTTTTTGGCATAAAAAACCACATATATATCAGTGGGGGAAAATTTTTGCTGAATATATGAAGGTGTAATTGAAATTCATCTTTATTCATAAGAATAAATATCCTTAATGTCATAACAAAACCGTGTATCTTTGAAATAATGCATTTATAGGACAATGAACAAGCGTTTTTAAGTGTTAATGTAACAAGATTACTTATCCTTTTGGGCCATTTGTATTGGTCCATTTTTATTACATTTTGTCACACTGTTTAGAGAAGGTGGCATTTTTTAAAATAGTGGAGAAAATAGTTTTCATGTGGCTTATATGGCATATATGGCTTATCATTGCTGTCCAAAGAAAGCCATGGATCTACTTTTTTTTTCAGTTTTTATTTTTCTGCTCCATTTGAACTCTGCCCTTTAAATTGTGTGAAACTTTCATGATGAGCGAACCAATAGAAACGCTTGAAAAAACTCAAGCATTAATAATAAAGAATGTTTTTGCCTTCTCCTTTCCATTTTGGAGACTGTTTGACAGCAGTGATATATAAGACTAATATTTGCCACCATGATATAAACAACAGAGCGTGACAGTTTTGTTTTGATTTAAACAGTCTGAAATAGTGGCCGTACATTTTAAAGGTGTGTCCACATGCCTTACAGCTCATCTACGACGTGTGTGTTTGACATTTTAAACTGCTGAGTGAACCATTATATGAAGGTGTGCCCAGCACACAAGGCCAGTTTTTATTTCCTTTCTCTTATTCAAATACACACAAAAACACACACAGTGGCAGCTGAAGGTGAAGTGCAGGACACACAATCAGGGCCACACTGGTGGTGGGAGGGTGAGGAGGGAGGTCATTTATCTAAACGTGTGGCGTCTGATGTGTGTCTGCAACTGATTGGTCAAGGGCACCAATGGAGGGGTTAATCCACTTTTGTAAATCTCCTTTCTGTAGTATTTGTCAATGAGGGACTTGCATCTGAGTGAATAAATTATATCACATGAGCACGGTATTATATCGCGATGATATAGATTTGATGTGGAAATGATCACATTCAGATGACGTAAATTCAGTGCATTGTTTTCAGTGTATATCTGTGTATGGTTGTGTATGTGTGAATTAGAAGATGAAAGTTACGCCCCATTCCATCTTTCCAGCAACACACTGATCCAAAGCGATCTACCCTCAGGGACTGTCCTAGAGAGAGAGAGAGAGGGAGAGCGATAGAGAGAGAGAGAGAGAAATGAGAGGGGGACAAGTGAGTGAGGCGCTGAACTAATGGTCTAGTCAATGATTCACTCAGATAACCTTTATAATGTGTTACAGGATGTCAGCACAAGCTTTGTTCATAGCATGTTTGTTTTTCTAGCTGTATGAATTCAGAAACACACATGAAAAATCACATTTTTGTCAAATATATATTTAATTCATTTTCATTAACCAAGTGTAATAGAAGTCGTTCTTGGATTAGCATGCATAATACAGATCGCAATGATCTTCAAAAAACACACATTCCTCTGTTTGTGTGTGTGTGTGTGTGTGTGTGTTTGTGTTTGCACATTTGACACACAGCCAGCCCATTGTTTGATTGTGGGAAGAACATTTTATCAGTATTGCTTGCTATGCCTTACAGGACAAACACTAACAGGGCACTAAATGTGTGAAAATGAATGCCATGCAAACAAACAACACACATCCACATCCAGTATAGCAACGATGATCTCATGCAAAACTACTGTCTGTGGTGCCACTTTAACAACAGAATCCAAAGAGTTAATAAAATGTTTGTTACAGATTTCTACCAGTAATAGAGAGGCAGAACAAACAGCAAAGAGATGCAAATAGATATCTGAAATGTACAAACCGCAGGTGACACCTGTCCAGTGCCAGGTTTGTGTATCGGGCCGATATCAGCTGGATGGAATATCGGAGAGTAACAAGAATGAATCCAATTTAGTCCTGTAACAAATCTAACCTTAAACAAAGCTAACACTCATACTAAGTAATACTATGTTGTGAGCTGTTTTTCAGTTGGGTAGATTAAGTGAAATGCTTAAACTCATTTTAAAGCTCAGTAGTTAAAAAAAAAAAAGTGGTATTTTGCTATTTCTAGTACAGACACTTACAAACGGTCAGTACCACATAGCCTGAGACACACACACACTCTCTCTCTCTCTCTCTCTCTCTCTCTCTCTCTGCCAACTATGAGCTCACTGACATTAATCTTGCTGTTTATAGAAGCGTTAGCCTGTATGAGGGGTAAACTGGCCTGCACACATGCACAATGCTCGAAGACTGCTTGGTCACACACTCCACTTCTTTCTATCCTTCTCCCATCCCTTTCCTTTACGGATTCACAGTGAAGACAGTTCAGTTTCCACAGCTGCAGATTAGAAAAGTGGATTTGCTTAAACCAAAATATACTGTTTTGGTCTAATCATTTTCATCTAATTCGTCTAATTTTCCACCGCAGAGAATATTAATTAATACAGTCCTAGAATTTTAAAGTACCTACTGTAATAGCGCTACCTAAAATACTCATAATAGCATGTTATATTACTGAATGTTTGCCTGCCTTGTTTCTCCACTGTGCTGTTTAATCCTGCTATGTAAAGCCAGATCGTACTGCGTTATTTCCCCAACAGAAGTGTGACCACCCTGTGGTTAAGCATGTTTGGGTGTGAGGGGGGCCGCTGGGCTTCAGAGTTTCAGAGGATTCGAATATAGCCACTGCACCCAGGGTGCAGAATAGGGGTGAAGTGATTAAGCTTCAGGGGGTTAGGGAGGTTAGAGCTGCAGAGCTTTCAGGGTTAAGAGGAGATTAAGAAATAGATTTGGGAACTGCTGCCCTGCCCAAAGACAACAGCCCAAAAATCAAGGAACAAAGGATGCCCAGAGATTTAGAGAGATCTAAAGGAACAAAATGCTTCATACTTTACTAGCAGATTTTGATCAAGATTTTGATAAAGACTGCTGGTAAAATTACCAGCAATGACAAAGAGATGTAGGACCAGATGTATGTACCTGAGAATGTGCAGTGAAAAAGACAGTGAGCACTGTGTCACTGGGTATCTGAAATTAACAGTGCAGAATTTATGGCTAGTGTTTTTTTTAGCATTTTTGAATTTTTACATAACCTGCATCTTTAAGCTCATACAGCAGTTTTGTATGTAATACAAGGGCAGAATGTGTCCTATTTGAAATTCATACTCAAACGATTCACTACAGAAAGTACATATTGTTTACTGATCTTTAATTAGTGACTTGATGCCATAATGTCCAGGGAAGAGTATCCATGGAGATGTAAATTCCTGATTTAGTGATTTCAGCAAATCAGCTTAGCTCTATTTTCATATTGTCATTAATCTCTTAATGTGCTCTGGTTCAAGGCTCAGTGCTGCTGTGCCTGATGAGAAATAGCAATAGATATGTGAAGAAGAAACAAGAAGTGATTGACTGTGTTTTATGTGTCTCTCATGTCCATGTGAAAGCACAGAAGCATTTACAGTGGGCCATCAGTAACCCTGCTGCCACCGGGTGCATGGAGCAGTCCATTGTGGGGACAGTGTAGGGGTGAGCCTAGGGTGAACTCAGCTCCTCTTCTAGCTGGTATAATTGAGTTTAATCAGACATAAGTACCCTCCCACTCCCTCTCTGCTCAGCTAATGGACTGGTCTGGAATGGCAAAGCAGTGGCCATGGGGAAAGTCATTGTGTGAGTGGCAGATGGAGGAAGAGTGCGAGTACATTTTTCGGGATCACTATAATAAAGACAAGATCTGGACTTAAACATACTGGAAGAACTGAAACACACATTGAAATAATTTCAGCACAGGTACTATGTGGATAGATTAAAAAACACCAAGAAAAACACAATTTAACAAAATATGAAATCTATGACTATGAAAAAAACAACAAAAAACTCCATTGTGACAGCTTAAAAACATTAAAGTCATATATGTGTATGTGATTATATGATTATCACTGGGTTTAATATTGTGGTATATCGCCAGTGCTGGTAACCGGCCTCCTAAGTGGTACAGCCCACTAAGCATTCACTCTATCATCAAGGGGCTACAGGGTCAGTCACTGCTGATTGGCTTCACTCTGTCTGGGTGGGTAGTATGGCTGTCCCACTCCTATTGCGCTCATCTTTTAGTACAATGTGTGTTTATTCACTGTAGTAACAGAATTGACAGTTAGTGTTCTCCTCCAAGCATAATGAGCTTTCCAGTGACGTTAGGTTAGTATCAGTTGGCAAAAAGATGAGGTGGTTAGCTTCAGGGGTACCATGTATTCTCAATAGCATGCCATATAATCTGTTAGGCAGTATACCTAACAGATTAGGCTCTTTGGGTTCTCTTAAACCCTTAAGATCCTTAAAAAAGGGTCTGCATGTGGACCCACACTTTAATTCCTCATTTTTGTAAATATTTCATTTACAGATTTATATTTTGTAGTAGTTCCTGAATAATAAATATTGAGATGAATCCTGGAAATGAGGCTGTAGTTAAAGGTTAAATATTTTCTGTAGGCTGTTTCTTTGTGGAAATGCTGAGCTGGTGTGTTTATCTGTACTCTGATCTTATTGAGTCTCTTATTTCTAAGTAGGACATTCTGTTTTGCCTTTTAGGACGCAAGCATCAGATTACTTATCTAAATTTCCAGGTAACATATGAGTCACTTCCAGAATGTCACCCAACCTTTCTGACTTTTTTCTACTGGCAGTGCCTTGGCTTGTTTTCTGTCATCTTTTCGTTCTCTTCTTTGACGCAGTCTTTCTTTCGCTCTCATTTCACTCTTATGAAGGCTGATGGTTGCCTTGCACTACTTTGGTTATGTAAAACACACGCATGGTGACACACACACAAACCCTCAGTCAGACTCGCAGATGGATGAAGCTGCTGGTGCTTGGCCCCCTCACCCAGAGGGTTATTATCTACAGAACGGGGCGCACACAGAAGAGTCGTTGGCGCACACAGTTACACGCAGTCCATGAACGCATTCATTATGCATGTGTGTTATAGAAGCAGAACTGGTCCCTCAGGTTTATGTTGTGTAAAGTAGCTGAGGAACGGAGGTTGCCCACGCTTTAGGCAATGCTATCTGCTCACAGGCTTTTTCCCCCACTGGGCAGCTAGCAAAGCAAAAGGACTTGTTCAACCTGTCTTATTACAAGGAGTGGTATGTGTTTCTGTTTGTGTGTGTGTCTGTCTGTTTGTGTGTGTGTGTGTGTGTGTGTGTGTGTGTGCATGTGCTTGTGGTTTTGTGTGTGAAATAGCCAATATGCCAACAGGTGCACATGCTTTCATTTTGTAGTCAAATCCATTAAAATGACTGATGAGTTTAAAGGTGGTCAGGGATATGGACTGTGTGTTTTCTGAGCAATAATATCCTGGCTTTTAGAAAATAAAAACAGCAATAGCCTGCCTTGTCAGACCACATAAAATGGTCTTATTAAAATGGACCTCTTAAAGGCCTTTAACTAAAAATGTTTCCACTTTCATCACAGCAATAATGGATGATTTGTCAGCCCCCCTTGACTTCCACCATACGCCCAGCAGTGGCCAGATATAATTGGGAGATGGATTATTGTCAGCATGGCAGTGACACAGGCATGGGACTGGCATGTCAGTGTGTGTGATACGCTGGTACGAGTGTATCAGAAACAGCAGCATTGCTTCGGTGTATATTCACTGGTCACTTTCTTACACACCTACCTTGCTGGTACACCTTGATGGTGTACAGTTAGAGACAGTAGCTTGTGATAACCATCCTCCAGCCTGTCTTCACTGGTCAGTTTTTGATCACTAATGGCTGAGTGCAGCCCACACTAACTTGCCACTAGCATCGCAGTTGCTGAGAATGATCTACCACCCAAATAATATCTGGTCAGTGGGGTTCACTGATGGATAGTTTAGAGGGTGACTGATAACCAGGGCAGCAATCGATTGGTGTTTTAGGCTTTACGCCTCTCGGCCACTCTAATCTCAGCAGTAGATTTCCTGTTCACCGTCTCCTTCGACGGTTCTGATAGTGGTGTAGTACGCTACTCAGTGTTTAGGAAGTTCATCCATTGTGTTAGAGAACCGTCCAGGAAGGAAAAGGCTCCGCCTCCTCACTTCCCATCCAGCCACCCGGCGTGTTGATGATGTCACGAGGCCAGGGCATCGTGGGAAACGCAGTGTAACCCTGTGACCTTCTTTGCCAACTCAGAGTGCTGGTGTAACTGACCATACTTGTTGCTGATGTTAGCGTAATGTTGTTGGCATAACAGCACATCTTTATTCAACTTAAGATTTGCTTTCCAAATTTCTCTTGCAACATTTGAAATGTTCACACTATTTAATGGCCAGTTTTGTTTATTTTGTGTTTATTGTGCATGCGTATGTGTGTGTGTGTGTGTGTGTGTTTGTTTTTCCAAAGGTGTCTAAGATTGCCTTGAGAGTAGGACACTGACAGATATGATTTGTGCATGCTTTATAGATTTGTGGATGCTTTATGGATCATATGGGATAGTATATGGTTGAGGATTGCTTTTAGCTAAATGTAATGTATTGTTCTGAAAATGCACAGGGCCCATTAGTGCATGTGCTTTTAGTGTAAGGATATGAGATGCACTTTTCTTTTGCTTTCGGCGCTATACTGTCCGGTAATGACTTTTCCCTGCTTAAAGGTCAAACAAGTGGACAGGCATTGGAAAGAGTTGGCTGTAGGCCTGGGGGAGGCCAGAGGGCATATGAGTGTGTGGTTGTGTGGGTGTTTGTGTTTTCCGATGGGAATCTTACTCAGTGAGGTCCGCCTGTTTGCTGAGAGTAGTGTGTGTTTAGCTCAATCAGCATTTAGGTGAGAGTGTGTTTGTGAGAGATAGCAGAAGATGGCTGTTGTCAAACCAGATTCATAAGAAAAGAACACTTTTTGTACCAATGGGTGACCACAGATATTCTTATTATGATTGTGTGTGTGTGTGTGTGTGTGTGTGTGTGTGTGTGTGTGTGTGTAAGGAGTGTCATTATTGATTATATTAGTAATCGAGTAATCTATCTATGCCTGATTAATAAGTCAGAGTTTTTTAAGAGCCAGAGAATAAACAAGCAACATGACTGAAGAACAATCTATGCATAGCCTTTTGAACAATTCCAAAATACTATATACTATAAATTTGGGGTACCCTGGTCAAATTGCATAAATAAAAGCATGCAGTTTGACCATGTATATAAAATATATTTATAAAAAACATATTGGAAAAAAATAAACATAAAGCATGACATATGGCTATGCAAAAGTTGTCATACATTTTATGTTTTATTTTTTTCAATATGTTTGAACTCTACTGAAATTTGCAGAAAACTGGCCAAATTCAGTTTTTTTTCCCTAAGAATGTAACTTATTTTCACTTATAAAATGAACAAAACATGTCATTTAACCAGGAGTGTGCAAATTTTTGCATATGACAGAATGTAAAAAAAAAAAAACACTATCCAGCAAAAATGTATAGAAGTGTGCATGTGCATTTAAAAGGTTTTTTATCTTGATATGACCTAATTAATCACCGCCAATTCACTGAGAAGGTACATTTAAATTTCTTTTTTTTAAGTTTAATTATCACTACAGACGTCATGTGTGCACATTGCACATAACAGTCTGAGAGTTACCAAGCCACTAGAAAAAAATATCAGGCCTTCTGTGTGCGTAGGAGTGTGAGGGTGTGTGGGTAGTGTAGTCCACAGAGATATATCTGGCCTCTAGGTACACTCTCCTCTCCATCTCTCTCGACCTCGCAAATGCTGTTCTTACCATCTTCTCTGGCCTTTTCACATGAGCTGGGAGCTCATTAAATTGATCAGAATGTTTGCCACTGCTTATAGGCTGCTAATCTTATCTAAAATATACTGGTAATGACTGACACTCCAGAGAGGAGTGTGTAAGAGCTGTGTGCAACTACACACAAAGAAAACAGTAAAGTTAGTTTGATGCTGAAGCCTCTCTTCAACACATCCACCTACATCATTCTTCTACAGAAATCTGACTTTGAAACTGAACTACACCAGCAAGTCATGTGATCCAGAGGATTAGGTTGAAGGAAAACTTTATTGATTGATGGGAAAGATTCCAGAAAATGCCCTCTCTTCTGTGTCTCATTCTCCTTCTCACTGTACATTCACAAAGGTTCAGTTTTCTGTTTTCTATGCTGCTACTACAGTGGCCCGTCCAAGCCTGTTATTATTACAGCAGCTAGCTGGCCTACTAACACAGAGGGCTTGCAGTGCCATTTACAGCCTATTCTTGTTGCTGCCGCTAATTTTGGTTACCACCAAGTTAGCTGCTAGCATAGCTGTCTATAAATTATACAACTGTACAGCACTGCTAGTTTTTTTTTTTTTTTTTTTTTTTGCACTAAAAGCAGACGTCTGCTTGAACTGCTGTTTGTATTGTTATGAGTGGCCACCCGGCCATTTTTTTTTTTAATTTCTCCAGGCGTTATCTGGTAATTTCACACTATGTGACAGAGCATGATATCCCTCAGCTAAATGGCAGAGCTGAAGCTTCTCTAGTGCCCTGAATCCTATTACAATGGAGTCCTGACCTCCACCACCTGAGAGGTGTATAAGGAAATATCAGATATGAGTGGTTTTCTTTTCAGTACTTAACATGTTTAAGACTTTCTTTGCTGTTTGGTTAAGCACTGATGACTGAAGCACTGAAGAAATAAGCATTGAACTGAAGCATTGAATGTACTCGATTCAAAGGTGTACATTGTTTCGACATGAACAAAAATATATTACATGAACTGAAAGAAAAAAACCTGTGCAGATGTATACACTGTGTTAATATATAGCATGTACACATTTGCATCAAATGCATATGATTCAAACATATAGCTTATTTTGCAGAAGCCCTATGTTTAAATTTTAAAGACTTTTAAAAGGCTCGTCATGTGAAGTTCTCAAAATAACTTCCCTGTTTGAGCCCCAAAGAGGCTCAGCTGGCTCTCCCTGAGACCATCATCATCACCTTCGTTGTCGTCTGCCCATGAACGTGACTCAGCAGGCAGAGTGCAGCCGTCTGGAAATGGGCCATCTCTTTGTTTCAATTATTCATCCCTGTGTGCTCCTCTCTCCTTCTTCTCTGCTATCTCTGCCATTCGGGAGTGTTGAATAGAATATGGCTTAGTGACTTTGTCGTGCCCATTAGCGGCCTCATAACCCTCTATTGAGAGTTCAGCCATCAATAAATCATTTAATTCATTACAGTTAATGTTAATAAATGACTTTTGGTATGCTTGTAGCACTTTCTGCTTCTTCAGAGATTCCACGCTGAGAAGCAGCACAGCAGGGGTTTCTCTGAGCACCTCTCAGTTCTTCTCAGTATCTCCTTGTTGTCTGGAGTCATTGATCATCATGATACACATTCGGAAAAGCCTCTTTTTCTTTCTTTTTTGCCTAATTATTCAGTTTAAGTTGGTCTCACTGACTGTCTGAAAATCCTATCCCTTGGCACTAACCAGTCTCGAATAGCCCTCCTTTCAAAGCCTGCTTATCTCTGGTTATGAGAAAATGCCCACTGGTTATGTAGCACATTTGATGGCTTTTTTAGGCTTCTGTGTTGATCAGGCCAGAGTATCAAAAGACAAGTAAATCAACAAATTCATTAAAGTGAAATAAATCAAAGGAACTCTAATTTTGAGCCGAGAATAATAAAAGGGCCGTTTATTATAGCAATAAATGCTTGTTGGCCGAAGTTACGAAACAATGGGCCTGTTTACAGATGGAGACCTAATCAACTGAGACCATAGTGGGATCCCCTTCAAAGACTGGTGCTTAATTTAATTTTAAGAGTGGTTGAATACATTTTTTTTTTTCATTTAATTTTGAATGAAGCTTTGATGAAATCTAGCCACAGTCTACTGAATGCACACCCCTCATTCTGATCCTCTGGCAAGCCCTCTGTTCTGGGTTCTGCTATTCTGAGTTACTTGCACTGGAAAAAAGTAACATCAGATTTAATTAATGCAAATGTGTACATCATTTCTAACATTAATGAAATGTGTCACATAAACAAGCACACATGTACACGTTGTCACATTACTTTTTAATGTACACAACCACATATAAGAAGAACCACATAGAAATGCAATTATTAATTCATCTGCTACCTCAATCTCTCCAGTGAACCTCCAGCTTTACACTGTAAAGAATTGGTGCAGAGATACAGCAGAAACATAGCAGTATTTATGCCTTAAATACTGCAAATAACAGGTCCCGCTTCTTGTCAAAGAAGTTAAAATGTGGAATTTTTCAGTAATTAGGAGAGCATATTGGGAGAGTGACCCTTCAGTCTTGAGGAGCCTGTCTCTGAATATTGTGAATATTGTGCCAGTTTGACTGTTCTTAACTATGTAACAGTCTGAACTTTCAAGATTCACTACCAGAAGATGGCTAGATAGATTTGTCATGTTTGCATGAATCTTTACATGTCGTACTACATATTGCAGAGTTCCCTCAGTCAACTTTTAGGGGGTTAGAAATACACACTGTAATTTTATAATGAGCTCTGTAAAGTACAGCAGCAGTGTGAGTAGTGTGAAGTAAAGTACTGTAAAATATTTGAAGTACCTTGCACTGTTTATTTCTTTTTACATTAAAAAACCTTCATGACTTTTGAAAGACTACTGGGGGGTTACATACATATACACATATATGTATGCAAACACACTTGCACATTCATGTTCTTAATGTAGTACATATAAATGTAGGCATGAAGTGTGTAAATATGTAATAGAAATTATGCTCATATTAGTGTGCTCATATTTTATATTGTTTCTGTCATAAAAAATAACTAGCTTCAAATTGGGACGTTTATGAAACATCAGAATTTATTCATGTAAGATTTGATTTGACACATGTAATTTTGGGCCATCTGTTGGTCTGTTCATCATGAAATGTCCACACAATGTAAAAGGCAGCTGGCATCTTCCAAAAGTGTAAATGCAGAATTATGAGGGTTCTGTATGACAGTGATGATGTATGTGTCTATGTATGTGAGAGAGTGAAATGAAAATGTGAAGACAAAAGATGAAAATGCCATTTTGCATTTTGCATTTTTTTTTTCAAAATTCATTATCTTTCATTTAAAACCTCTGGAGGATATTTAACAGAAGTGTGCATTTCTGGGGTGTGTGATGTGAAGAGAGAAGAAAGAGTGTGATCTTAATCAGCATCTGACATGCACAGCGTCATCATGCCTGCATACAGAACATTTACACATGATTTACCACTTGTCTCTTTTTTGTAACACACCCATACCTGTCCATACAATGAGAGACAGCCTATTTATAAAGCACACACATCACTAGAAGAATGTATAACAATGGACATGAAAAACATAGATGAAGGCAGCAGACATGAACACACATACACATGTGCCCATATTCTCCACCCTTTTTCTGAATATTTGGTATGTAGTTTTGTTTTTACTAGAACCACTCCTGTCTCTGAATGATTTGAATGTGTGTGTGTGTGTGTGTGTGTGTGTGTGTGTGTGTGTGTGTGGGCGCGCGCTTGAAGGTGGACAGACATGTGCTTGGCCATTGCTCAACTAGCTTAGAGTACATGTCTCCATCCGACATCCCTTGCCTAATGATGGGTCTTCGGGCCCACAGGGAACTCTGATGTTTTTGAGTGTGTGTGTGTGTGCGTGTGTGTGCATGTGTGTGTTTTAATCCTCGGTTGTTGTTTTTTTCTCCAGCGTTACAATTCACATTGTTGTAAATCTTCCCTCTATGATGGGACAGCTCCACCCATCAGAGTCAGTGAAGTCAGTTTAGTGAAGAGGAGTCTCTGTCTCACTGTCTCCTTTTGTAGGAAAAGCGATGAGTGACCAATCGTCCTCTCAAATCAGAGCAGAGAGCGCCACCGAAGGGTGCCTTTCATGTCTAAAGAAGGTGTTCTATAGAAAGGGGTCCAAAAATACAAAAAAGAGTGAATGACCATGAGCCTCTTCTACAAAATGCAAAAAGATGTACATGGATTACACAATAAAAACCTCCACCCTTAATTTGTGAAAGCCCAAAACACAAACATTAACATTAACTTTTTGTCTTTTTCCATGATCCAGAAAAGGCTTTTCTGTGGACAACTTTTTAAAAATCTGACCAATGGGTATAAACACACAGTGCAATAAGAGTACTTTTAATGACAACAAAGACGTTTTCATTACTAGAAGAGTGCTCTACAGTCCCTTCCGTCTGTTTTCTGTCATTATCCTTGTTTCTTTCTCCTGCACCCAGCAGCTGCCCTTCCTCCTGTCTGCATCCTGCCCTCTGCTGTGCTGTCAGCAGCAGACCCCTCTCCATCTGGCCTGAGAGAGAGAGAGAGAGAGAGAGATGCAAACATAGACAGGGCACACAATTTTCCACCTCATTATACTTAAATATTTCACAAAGTGAAAGGTAACGCTTCCTTTTCTTTCTTTCTTTCTTTCTTTCTTTCTTTCTCTCTCTCTCTCTCTCTCTCTCTCTCTCTCTCTCTCTCTCTCTCT
>JBBPCZ010045008.1:0-13119 GCA_037974445.1 Brycinus macrolepidotus
ACTGGGGCACAGTCATGCTGGAATAGAAAAGGTTCTTCCCCAAACTGTGTCCACAAAGTTGGAAGCATGGCTTTGTCGAAACTGTCTTGGTCTGCTGAAGCATTAAGTCTGGCCTTCACTGGAAGGAAGGGACCTAGTCCAAACCATGGAAAACAGAAGTGTCCCAATACTTTTGTTCATATAGTGTATAAAAACATGCACCTTTTTCACTACTTATTATCTATCTGATTATTTATTTGTTTGTTTGTTTGTTTGTTTGTTTACATATTTACTTACTTATTAGTTTGATTGTTTGATCATAATATTTATTGAGAGAAATGCAGCATGGTTTTGTTTCCTTGCCACTCCAGCTCAGTTGGTGGCAGTACAGTACCATAAATTGACCTGCATAACCACCCCAACACTCTTCCAGAAGAAGAGGGAGAAGTGCTAAATGTGGAATTGTTTACGTCCAGCTGGGTAAGATTTTGAGGTAAAATTAAGTCTGAGAAAACCTGAAGAGCTCTTGTAACCTGGACTGCAATGTTCTGTGCTGACAGAGGTTTTCACTGAATAGAGTAATAGAGTGAAGAAACTCGTGCAGCTTCAGCGTCGTGCTGACTGGGCAGGTCTTCAGCTCGTTTTTAGCATGGTGAGATATCTGTGTATCCATGACATTTCTAAACCATGGTCTGTACAAAAATGGCTCTTCTAAACCTTATTTTCGTGGAGAGTCACGTTAGCTTGGTCGTGTTGAAGCTCCACATTAGTCCGAGTTACTTTCCTTTTTGTTGAACCAGTTTTGTTGAACAGCAGTAATGTAAACATTAGCATGAGCTCTCACTGACAGGAGTGAGGAATAGGCTTCTCAAAAACAAAAACATGAGAGAGCTTTTCTGTTTTTGTGCCATTATTGCCAGCAAATACTAGTGAAGAAATGGATTTTTGCTGACTCACAGGCGTCCCAATACTTTTGTCCATATAGTGTAGATAAACACCCAAGTTAAAGGCAGCTCTGTTGTTTGTCTAAACTGTATGGACAAAAGTATTGGGACGTCTGACCGTTCCACCAACAGGGACTTTAATGACACTGCGTTCAAATACATAGACTTTAATATGGAGTAGGTCACCCTTTTGGACCTATAAGAGCTTCCATTCTTCTTGGAAGTCCACTCTTCTTTGGAGTTTCTGTGAGAAATTTGTGCCCATTCATTCTGTAGAGCATTTATGAGGCCAGGCACCGATGTTGGACGAGAAGGCCTGGCTCACAATCTCTGTTCCAGTTCATTCCAAAGGTGTTGGATGGGGTTGAGGTCCGGGCTCTGTGCGGGCCGATCAAGTTCTTCCACACCGAACTCATCCAACCATGTCTTTATGGAGCTTGCTTTGTGCACTGGGGCACAGTCATGCTGGAATAGAAAAGGTTCTTCCAAAGACTGTGTCCACAAAGTTGGAAGCATGGCGTTGTCCATATGTCTTGGTATGCTGAAGCATTAAGATTGCCCTTCACTGGAAGTAAGGGGCCACCTGAATTCAATAATTGAAAAGGTGTCCCAATACTTTTGTCCAAATAGTGTATTTTTGCTGATGCACAGCCGAGCTGGCTTTAGCTCAGTTGTTTATCTATGTTATCAACTGTTATGAACTATTATTGTATTAGTTACTGTATGAAGTAGTATTAAAGCAACAGTGAGGTCTTAAAGAACTTATTTATGACATTATGAAAAGTCACAGAATATTTTATTAAATGTTGTATCCAGATGCACCAGCTCACAGTTGCATCCCAAGGCCGCCAGTGCGGATTCTGTGAGTGGGATCACAGGTGGTCTTAAACTGCAAGAGTAAATATGTCTTAAAGGGCTCATATCATGGGCCCATATAAATGAAATAATTTGATTTAAAGACATTGTTGAAGTTCCAGAACATGCTGTTGAGGGGTGGTATATGAAAGCTACACTGCAAAAACGGCCTGTTTAGATTTGTTTTCGTGAGGTCACGAAAACGAGCATATTTACTTATATTCACTTACAGTTGTTTAGCCAAGCCCATTCACGTTTAAGTGTTGAGCCGTTTTTTCCAGCCTGTTTGCTTTTTGAATGAAGCACAATAGGAGAGCCAAACAGAATAGAGCTTATTTATTGGAAGCACAGATACAAAAAAGGCCTGTTTGATTCTATGGGATGAAGATGTTGGAAATGGGCTTGCAAAATGAATTATGACAGATTCCGGTACATAAAACCATTTAAATGTTGTAAAGGAAATAAATATAAGAAAAATGTAGGAAATGTGCTCTTTAGGAATGTAGGAAAAACTCTATTAATCTAGAATTGAAGGTGTAGCTGCCAAACTCTCATGGTAACACGCAAGCTGAAACAACTTTAAGGGGACTTCCAATAATTTTTCATACATTTGTGTTATTAAATGGTTAATGTGAATAAAGTAATTTAGAGTGGTTTGATGTGAAATGTTCTCTGTTCTAGAGAAACTTATAGAGTCAGAATTCTTCACTTTTCTCTAAAAGCAGAACTTTGTTACCTGAAGTGGTTATTAATACACTGCCTGGTTTTTGAGACATTATTTCACGATTTGAGGTACATTCAGAGTGTTATAAGATAAAATAGTTCCTGCAAAATAGTATCCAAAGAACTTATGTTTTCAGATTTACCACTTTTTTGCCATTAACATTACAAATTCAGAGGACGTGCAGGTTCATTGATCATTATGGATTGGAAATAAAATGGCCATATTTGCACTTTAGACTAGTTGCATTTTATAACATCAACAGAAAAAAATGCTTACTAATGCTCCATTACAAATGTCCAGACTTTGAACTAAGGCATGGATATCACTTATTACAGTCACGTGTAACACAATCGCTATCTGTGTGAATTGCTTTATTAAGCGCTGTCATTTAACCCCATCTACAAAGCACCTGTATATGGCCCTCAGATTGCTCTATCAGAGTATGTAATTTGCTTCAGTGTGCTCACAAATCAGTGACGTGCCATAAAATCTTTAAATATAAACAAATAAAATGTCCTCATTAAAAGTTTCTTTTATCTTTCTGTGAATTTTTTTTTTTTTTTTTTTACACATGCCCAATTTAAAATTGATCTTACATTTTCAATTTATTCACTGATGTGTGCTGCCTGGTGTTCATAATGTGCTGTGCATGTTACTTATTCAGTGTCTCCATCATAGTTAATGTGCAATTTGCAGTTTTCCTAGAGAATGATATGGTGATCATACCTTCTGGATTCAAGTGACCATGAAGCCTCCCTCTCGTCGCCGGGCCCTGCCATCGCGTTTTGTGCCCTCGAAAGGTACTGAATCAACGCGCAAGTCATGGAATGGGTGGCATGAGCATGAGCAACGGAGCCTCCTACGTGCTCTGAGACAGCAGCAGAGGTTGAATTCGGAACTGGATCTGTTAGAGCTTCGAAAGAAAGTGCCCAAACGTACTCTGCTTGAGGTATGTAAGCATGTTAAATGAACATTCATAACATATGTCTGATCAAACCTTGTACAGACCATCCTGAGCATGTTCAGTCAGCTATTCCCATCAGAAACTGCAGAGCAAAACTAACTTAGCCCAGCTACAGTCATTACAGTAACCATGGTGGCCTTCTCCATTAACAAAACCTGGCTTATTACTCATTAAAAATGTTTTTCTGTTTTTGCACTTTATTTAGCAAGTGTTAAAATGTAAACATTCTTGATCATTACATTGAATATGTTGATACTTGCTGATACTCTCCGAAGGAAAATATGTGTAAGATGAAAGTAATGGTTAATTACCCGAACTCTGCAGTTTGTTTGTTTTTTTTCCTTTTAATACAAGCTAACTTTTGTACATGTGAATGTTTAAAGCTGCAAATCTTTGCAATTTAGTAAAAATATAGTCACAAATGTTATCCCAGCAGTGCCAGTTTACAGTGTGCTATGTTTGGTTTTAGATTCAGAATGTGATCAATTCTTTGAGGATCCGTGTGGCACGACGAGTGCATCAACAGGTCCACAGACAGAAATGTGAGGAACGAATGACCAAAGCACCTATTGAAATATGGGCTGAACTGGCACAGAAAGTGGCTGGTGTCCATGAGGGAACAATATCCTCTGCCTTTTCTAAAGTATGTAAAAGTTTCACATGAGAAAAAAAAAAAGTGTGACTTCTAGGCATTTCTTAATTTCTGGCTGCCACTTGTAATACTGCAATATTCAGATTTGGGTTTTTCTTTTTTTTACCACTTGGATTTAGCCACTTTTTCACATTATGATCGTACAATGTAACTTCGGTGGTAGGGTTTTACTGCTTTTGGTTTTCACAGCGGAAAGCAGAACAGAATTCTTGGTTTAACCCTAATGCTAGCCTAGTACTGGACCACTGTAGGTATAAAAATGTTGTATACTATACCGTTTGTTTGACTTGGTGGCATACGACTTGAAAGCAAATACTGCTGCTTTGCATTTAAGCTGATACTCTTTGTCTTTGTTAAAGGCTGCATTGTACTGTATTGAAAACATGGTTATGAATTTATGAGAACAGTCTAAACACATTTAGTTTTTCTGTCCATGACTGTAAACTCTCTCATTAGATGCTCGTGATTGCTGCCATAGAGCCTGGCAACCGACTACACTCTGATCCTCCACGTTCCTTCAACACTCCAAGCCCTGCAGCCAACACCTTACATGCTACACCCATGTCGAGAAAGGGAAAAACTTCAACCCCCTCCTGCAAAAATACTGTTCATCCCTCCTCCGTTTCCAGTATTGAAGAGGGTTCAGTTTGTACGCAGTCAAGTGGTGAGGCAGGTCAAGATTCAGCAAAGCCTTCCACACCCAGCATGCCCAAAGCAAACATCTGTCAGCATACAAGCAACAGAAGTCATGCAGTCTCAAAAAAGCCACCACCAGCATCTACTGTGAGGGCTGTGTCTTCTACTGCAGTTTCGATCTCTAATCAGACGGATAAGCATGATGAAGGTGGACAGTCTGAACAGGATCACCAGCCCAGATCAATGGATTGTGTTGTAGATTTTGAGAAGATTTACAAATATCTATGGAACATGAATACAAAAAACTACAGTCTGACTCTCACTGCAATGGGTATGTATTTTCACTGATTATTTTATGTATTTCTAAATATTAACATTTCCCTTTATTCTGTTAGCTAAAATCAGCCACTAAATTATATTTGTAATAAATGAATTATTGAATTAAATAGTTCAAGTATTTACAGAACGTATCATATATTGCATGTTTCTAGTTCATCTTCTTTGTACTAACTTTTACCTATGGTGCATCTAAAAAGGAAGGTAAGGGAAGTGCACTTGACAAAATAGCCAGTTAGTTTAGGTATAAGCTACCTAATCAACTTGCAAATGTAAAATAAAAGTGTGTAGTACTGTAATACTGTAATGAAATTTGTCATTTTTAATAACCTCAGAGAGTGCAGTACTTTTGGATCTGTTGATGTCTTTGCCTGAGGAGCTCCCCTTGCTTGACTGTAAGGAACTGCAGCATCATCTGCTTCAAGTACACACACGTCTGAACACACCTCCAATGGATGCATCCTCCGTTCCAAGCACTGACCAGAGACCTGCAGCTGCAAAACCAGCCACATCAAGTGTAACAAAAAAACAGACTGCTACAGTTGATCATCCTGCTAAAAGCACTGATACCTCTTCACAAAGTGGACAAACTGCAGTGGGGAAGAACAATCGGAAAGGAGGTGATTCAAATGTAGTATCGAAACAAGGGAAAGCTGCTGAATTACCACTGACTGATGACAGTTTCTCTAACAAGTCATCTGCAGTTAACCCACCAAAAGATAGAAGTAATTGGGCAGAGGCTGGCCTGTGTCCTCTAAATCCATTCATGGTGCCAGTAGGTCTTCTTAAACGGCAGCAGTCCCAGGATAGTGTATAGTTTGGCTCTGACTTATGTAAGAAAGGATGAGGCTGAGGATGGTTAATTAAGAACATTTGTATTCCATTCAATTGTAGTGTACCACTAGCCGCTGGAAGTGGTAAAAAGTTTATTACAGTTTTGATTGTGTATATCACATTCGCCTAAACAACAAAATTAAAACAAAAAAAATCAGACTTGCAGTGTTCCCTTTTTCTGCTTTAGAATTAATTACAGAGCTTCAAAATACATTTTAGTACTGTGACCGAGATACCAATATTGTGTTCTGTTGTGTTCACTTGGCTTATGTGTATTCTACCAAATTTGCATTGTACTTTTTTTTTTACTTTGGTTATTAAATAAATTTTTGTATTTTTCATTTTGTGATTTGTGTTCATTTTGCGAGTATGCCAGTATGAGTCTATTGACCATTATTATGATTATTTACAAATGGTTCAAAATATCATTCAGTCTCAATTCTGACAAATTCTGATTCATGAATTTGATTCGATTTGATATTATTCAGATTTGATTTTATTATTCTAATACACTTAATACAAGAGTATGCCAACCTTTTTCTCTCCAATACTGTAGTTGCAGTTTTTCTGCCATAGAAGTTGCCAGCCACAACTGTGTGTGTGTGTGTTGTGTGTGTTGGGGGATTAATGTTATTAAACTAACTGAGATGGTTCCAGAGATTACAAAGAAGGTGAAAATGTTATAAGATAAAAACATTTATGGTTCTCAGACTTGCATATACCATTTTATACAGGTTTAGAATATGCATGTCAAAAAAAGTTGGTAGAATTACAATAACTGCAATATATGCACACTGTAACTTACATAATGAGTGTTTAATTGAACAGTACATAAGACCTGCAAAATGATAGAACATTGTAGCAGATTTTGTAACAGGTAATTCACATTTGTGTCCCAAGAAAATTACATCATATGTAATTATATCCAAATTACATTTTATTTAATCTTTGACAAATCATATTTTTATCATAAAGCTGTCATGCTTTTGTGATGACAGTTTTGCAGTGATTTATTTCTGTAAGCATTGCTAAACATCAATAAATTTCATGATACATTCTCAGTAACAAAAGTGTAGAACAACATGGCACATTAGTGTTATAGCAGCATTTATATAAGTGCTACGGTAGTGTCTGGACAACTTTCTTTTTACATTCAAATAAATATGTCTCTATTTCTATCAAAATGCTGAACTGAGCCCAGTCCAGTTACAAGTTCTAGCGCCAGTATTTAGGCAAGCGCTTCATAAGCGTGCTTCTGGAGACACACCCCCTGAGCCAGAGAATAGTTGAAACTGTGTAGGACTTGACTAAGAGTAGAATTAAGAAACACTGATCTCAGGTAATAATCTAGGTGTTCAATGATCCATCCCATAATGTGACTGGCATTACTGTCTGTGCCACTATATGATCAGCAAGCTAAAGCAAACGCAACAACTTTTTGTATCCTAATTCTTCAGTAAATCATTTATAACATCTAAAACAGTAAACGTCTTCAAAAAGCTGGATAAGTTAAAAAAAAAAAAAACTGTAAAAAGCATAACTTAGAATCAGATCAGAATGATATCATTTTCAATGAATGTTCATTATTATTGTTTACAGGAGTCATTTCTTTTTAACTTTTAAATAAGTAATACATAAATACACATTTGCATACTGTTTTTATACTACAGAGTTTACAGTGAATTGCATTCCTTTCACAGAATTTGGCCCTGTGTTTCAACTTACTGAATATTAGATGTCAACAGATCTGCGGATTTCAGGTCTATTGATTCTCACCTGTTGAGAAAAACAGATATATTTGTTATTTCTAATTGCTACAGCTCTTATCTGAACATAATTGTAAAAATTTGTTTTCAGTTCCCTCCAACTAGCCTTGAAGAACCCCAGGTTTAACAGTTAAACAGTTTCCATAACTGAAGCCGTCTGTCCTCAGTTCATTGTTTGAGCATGAGGAGCCACATAGGGAAAATCTCAAAATTTTACCTGCTGGTGTAAAAGTTTAGCTTTTTGTTGTCTTGAGCTATCAAAGGCAAGCGCCATTGGTTATTTTCTTCGGATCTGAAGTTACTTACAGGGTGATTGTTGCGATGATGCTCGTATATAATTTGTCGCTGAGGTGAGTTATGTAGGGAAGAAGAATTTTGCGTGGAAGAGAGTGTTCTGTTAGCTGTGCTACTCAGCTGCCTGTAGAAGTTCTCATCTGAGTATGCAGGATTGTCATATGGTATGTTATCAGCTGCAACACAATAAAATCATTATTCATTTCACAATTCACTGTGATCACACTAATTCCCAATAACAAGTATACCATTTACCTGCCATCATTATAAACATGTTACATTTTGAACAGTAATAAAATGAATGGTTCACTGATTCATGGCAAAGTAGTATCTTGGGAATATACAGTTTTTATGCTGGTACCTGACTGAGATGTGTTTGGTCTGTAAGATGTGTTTGCCGAGGGCCACTCAAAGTCATCATCTAGCCACTGATTCACTAGATCTTCTCTATTATCCTTATTCCTGTGTAACAGAATTTGATGCGGGGAAGAAGAAAAAATCATAATATGACATGAGAGCATGTCTTTAAGATAACATATGCAAATGCTTTTGAATTTAACATAAACAGTGTGGGACTCTTCACACTGTATTTGACTCATTTTATATTCAAAAGACAAATGCACCAAAGTCCTTACCTTTTTGTTTTCCTTTTACTTATAAAGACATAGGCTGACAGTATGGCCACTGTTAATGCCAGAACCATGGACACAACTCCCATTCCAGCATAGAAGCCCACTTTGTTAACTTGGAAAGTGCAGTCCTCTCCAAGGTACCAATTCACATCTGTGTGAAGGCAACTAGAACACAGATAATGCCACAATGATATTGGATTATTTTAACTTTTTCCTACTTTTCACATCTTACATGCTATAAAACAAACTAAACTGATTATTCCAGCATTAGCAGACCAGTAGATTCCTAAATACAACTATTGCACTAACAGTAATTTAAGATGTGTTTTCCAAATTTTTTTTTGCTTAGCATTGTAGCCAAAGACACTTGAGATGTTATTTTTGGGACAAGATAAAGTTAAACATTTGTACTCTTCCTATATTTTTCATGAACTGGATGCAGACATATTAGATAGTCAAAAACTTGATGTTACACTCTGTTTTGCAAATGCAAAGGTACCCACTAGCAGGCTGGACCATCCTTGGAAACCCCACATGTGCCTTTGTTCATGCATATTTTTGGGTCAGGATGAAATTGATGGCATGGGTTCACACATGTAATTTTTCCCGCAACAGTGACTGGAACGTAATACTGCCAGAACTCCTCGGGAAGCACTGCGGTAGCTTTTTCACAGACCTCTGACAAAGAAGTAGATATAAAGATGATGTTAGATTTTTCAGTACACCCAAGTACTTGTTTTAGGTTATTCTTCAACAACTTCTAAATACTTGCTGGGTTTTTAGATTACCTGCTTCATTCAGTTCAGTTGTTGTGACGTTCACAATGGTAAGATTGAAGTCTGGGCAGGCTTTAGTGAATAAAGTTTCAATAACAAGAAATTATTTAAATCAAATTAGTAATATCAAGCTGCATAATGGCAAATTGCAAAGTAACTTGTAAAGTAGATGATAACGTACCACTGCCTAATGAACAGTTTTGAACTGTAGTAAGAGCTTCTTGGACCTGCTCAAAGATTTCATTATACTCATCCTCTCCAGCAATGTCATTGTGAATTTCCACAATGATGTCATGTTTAACGTTTACCCTTGGAGCAAAAATAGATTGGAAGGAGGAAAATTATGTGAAATTTTAAACATTTAAGACACTAAGAGTATAACAGATAAGTTAAATTACAGACATAAGCAGAATGTATATTTAGTAGGCTTTTCATTTTTGGAGTTTTTTTTGTATTCAGATATTCAGATCACCTCGTCTTGGTTGAGTCTGCACTTCTAGCCCACCTTCCACGGCTGATAAGACCTCCTTCACTGTTTACATAAAGACAAACCAGAGACAAATCATGGTTTACATATGACTTTCCTCCTAAGCTGTCAGAAAACAATGTAATCTTTTTTTTAGAAGTCTACCTGAGTGTTATGTTTGTGATATCTACAAAGTTCTTGATAGTAATGTTGTAGAATGGTATCATCTGTAAAAAAAATATATATATATATTAATGTTTAGATTTGTATTTTGCCCAAATATATAGACATTAGTTTTGTACAGAAAGGGAAAGCAAGTGAATTGTTCTACACCATCAGCAACCCTAGGTAGGGACTTGTTTACATCTCCACACATACATTTGATGTTTCAGCAGTTGCCATGAGAACTAAGTATGTAAACATGGAACTGCTTTCAAAGGCAATAGGTTGGTTGCAAAAACAGGCTTCATTACTTACCTGGTCTCTGAACATTGTAACAAAATTGTTGTATTCATCTGAGGATGTATTGTTGAATTCAGGTTGGTAAACTTCATCGACTTGTACTTCAGCAATGACTGATCTTTCAATTACATCTAAAACATAGAGAATTAAAATGTTACATTTAAACTGGGCATAGCAAGTAATAAAACCAACAATTACTTTTACTTGAATCACAGAATATAAACTTTTCAGAAAAAATCATACACCAAAATGATATATATATCATGTTATTTTCATCATATAAAATAAGCTACTATTACATACACATTGCTGAAAACATAGAAACATTCCTCATAAAAGACTCTACAGTCTACAGAAAACCAAATATTTTCTAAGATGGTCAACTTAATTAATTGCCTGTGTTCTGCTCTCTCTGGCAAATATAAGCACAACAATCAGTCCTAATTCTAGAGTACCCATGCTTTGCACAGTATTTTCTCTAACACAGTTAAACTCAGGAAATACTTGGTAATTATCTGATTAGCTAAATCACTTGTTTTAGAGCAGATAAACACTAATATGTGCAAAACAACAGATCAGTAAATATATTAACAGAAAGGTAAACTGAGTTAAAAAAATATTACAATTAAAGTCCCACATATATGTTCCCACTTCATATAGTTACTAATATCTATGTAACTACTGGGGATGTATTCACTGCTAGAAATGGATTACAGTAGTAGCTTATGTAACCAGACATTATTAACTTCCCAAGTTAATGACAACCATGTGTATTTACGTAAGCTGCTCTTCTGTAATCCAGCTGTAACAGTGAATTCATCAATAGTTACGTTGTCGTTGACTGTAGTGTTATTAGAGATATAATATAAAGTTGGACCAAAATTACATTTGAATTGTATAAATTTGAAAATGGCTATTTGCAAAATAGATACTTTTACAAACCTGGGGCTTTGATTTCAGCTTCAGCAGTCTCACATACTCTTCCCGTGAAACTGGAGGGGCAGTAACAATGATTGAGAGCTGGATCCAGAGTTCCACCATTTTCACAAACTAGAGGTGATCTTGTGGTAATTGTTGTTGCAGTACTAGTTAATACAGTGTGAGTTGTTGAGGTAGGACTGACTGAAGAAAGAGGGACATCTGGTGCAATTGTATCATAGGGTGTTGTAGAATGGCTATCCGTGGTAGAATAAGAACCATCTGTTGTGTCAGAATCAGTGGTTGTCAATCCTGGACCTGTGACAGTTGATTCCAATCCCTCTTCTGTTGGATTGAATGTAGTTGTTACTGAATACTCTGTTGATGTGGCAGAGACAGAGTTTGACGTAACTGTTTCCAAGTCTGCTACAGTTGTGCTTGCTTCTAGTATAGTTATAGCTGAGTCCTCTGTCCTTGGGCCATCCATTGAGGTTGTTTCCAGGCTCTGTACAGTTGAAGTCATGACAGGAGTGAATTTAGTTGTTTCTGAACCCTCTGTTGTGTCAGCATTTGGTGTATTTGATCCTACATACTGTGTTGTTATGCCAGCATCAGGTGTAGTTGTACCAAAGCCTGCTGTTGTTAGACCTGAATCATGTGTAGTTGTTTCCAAGCTCCCTACTGTTATCTCTGCACCTGGTGTAGTTGTGAAAGGACTGAATGTAGTTGCTTCTGTGCTATGTGTTATTGTGGCAGAGTTACTGGTCACTGTGCCTGTATTTGGTGTTGATGTGTACAAGGCTTCTGCTGTCATAACTGCCTCTATTGTGCTTGTTTCCAAGCTCTCTACTGTTGCTTCTGCACCTGATGTAGTCAAGAGAGGTCTGAATGTAGTTGTGCTTGACAACTCTGTTATGGCAGAGGCATGAGTTGTCAGGCTGTCAATTGTTACCATACCAACATTTGGTGTAGTAGTTTCTGAGAACTCAGTTAATCCACCTGATGTAGTTAACAGGGGGGTTTCTGTGGTTATTTCTGTCACACTTGTGAAAGCAGCAGTTGTTGTCCCAGTGTATGATGTAGCTGTTTCCATGTCAGCTCTCGGGGTAGTTGTGAAAAATATGTCAGTGGTGATTTCTGAAACATGTGTCATGCTTGTAGGATCAACAGTTATCATGCCCATTTCTGGTGTAGTTGTTGAGCGTATTGTTGTTGGGCCTGTAGTTTCAAAGCTTTCTACTGTTGTTTCAGCACCTGAAGTAGTCATGGCAGAACTGTATAAACTTGTTTCTGGACTAAACATGATGGAGACAGACGGAGTGGTTGTAATGTAGATGTCTTCTGTTGTTCGATGACCCTCTGCTGTTGTGCCTGCCTCTGGTGTAGTTAGAGAAGACTTTTCTGTTGTTGAATCTAGATCATGTGTAGTTGTTTTGAACTCTACTGTTGTTTCCATTGAATCTATTGTTGTTTCTGTATTGGATGTAATTGGGAGAGGACTGAAAGTGGTTCCTTCAGGGCCATCTGCAGTTGTGGCAGAGGCACTGCTTATAATATCTACAGTTGTTTGCGTTTCTGATGATGTTATGGTTGGACTGGATGTAGTTATGTGTGAAACATCTGTAGTGGAAACAGTCTCACTAATCGTGGTATCTCTTTCTTGCGTTGTTTTTTCAAAATTCTTTGGTGTTGTGCTTGAATCTGATGCAGTTGTTCTTGAGCCTTGTGTTGTTGAGCCTGCATCATGTGTAGTTGACTCCATGGAATCTATTGTTGTTTCTGTATCAGATGTAATTGTGAGAGTACTGAAAGTGGTTCCTTCAGACCCATCTGCAGTTGTGACAGAGGCACTGCTTATGTCTACAGTCGTTTGTGTTTCTG
>JBBPCZ010045019.1:0-13119 GCA_037974445.1 Brycinus macrolepidotus
TACAATGTAACACTGTCTCAGTCAGACGACTTTTGGATGACTGCAGCGCCAGCAGCGAGTATCTGAATAAAGAGGAACTTCTGCTTCAAAGATAATCCCAAAACGTCTCCTGGTCTCTAAGAAAAATTCACAACAGTGGCATGATATGATTAAAAAATATATATATTTGTAGGCCTGAATGTTCATGAGCTGAAACATAAACTAATTTTATTTATAAGTGGACAATATGGCAAAATATTGCAAGGTGGTGCAGTGGGCACCATTGTTGCCTCACAGTGAGAAGGTCCTGGGTTTGATTCCTGCTATAATTTGTGGAGTTTGCATGTACTCCCTGTGTCTTTCTGGTTTTTGCCAGTGCTCCAGTTTCTACAGTCCAAAGTCATGCACGTCAGATGAATTGGAGATGATAAATTTCCCCGAGGTGTGAATGTGTGTGTCTGCTCTGCGATGGACTGGCGACCTGAATGAACAACATCACTATAGAGACATTATTTTATATAAAGAGATTTTCTGGATACATGATTTCCATCACAGTCTTTCATTTTTCTGAGGTTTGATAGTTGGAAAAGAAACTGGCTAAAAGTATTGCTTAGTTTTTGGTTGTATGTTTCACATACTGCACTGCACTGTCTCCAGTAGCTGCAGGCCTGTTTATTCCCTCTCTTTAATTAAATGCAGGTAGTCAGTGTTGCTGAAGTATTGATGATACCTATGATGCTGATAAAAGCATATTAGCATGTTGCCCAGCCTTAATTTAATTACTTATTAGTAATTTGGAATAACACTTTTTTTTCTTTATAGTTCTTGAAGCCCGGATACAGCAGTTACAGTCCGATGTCCTTTTAGATGTGAAACATTCAAAGGTGGAATTTCTCAAAATGCCTGGCCCTGGTAAGAGTCAGAAGACGCTACCAGGAGAGAAGATGGAACTACCTAAAACTGGACAGTCTGGTAAAAAAGGAACTGCTCTGGGCAATCCATCCTCCAAAACGCACCCAAGCCGCTGGATTGAGAAACTTAACCATGAGAAGAGCAAAAGGACTAAAAAACAGCCGTGGCTTTCACAGAAACTTGCTGAGCAAGTACCGAAAAGCAACAAAAAGCAGAATACAGCAAAAAACAGAAAGAGCAGTATGATGCTTCCTGGCTCATCTATGAAGATCATTAAAACAGCCAAAAGGAGCAAACCAGCAGGCACACAAGAGCTCACACAGCCCGCAGCCTCTCCCGTGTCCTTCTCTAAGCCGAACGTCTCCGAGAGTCACCCAAGTGCCACTTCTCCGAGTCCTGAAGAAATTTCCAGGGATGCAGAGCTGGCTGAGGTTGAAGAAATTGAGCAGTTCATCAAACAGTGCAGGCCGGCTGGCTCAGAGAAACTTACTGAAGAAGAGGTCAGTCGCAGCGCTGATACCCAGCAGAGTGCGTGCTGCTACCTGGAAGCCTGCATATTCATGGGGGACGTGGAACGAGCCCAGCGGTTCCTGCATTTCCACCACCGCAACCTCAGCAAACGCAAGATGCTAACTATTTCCTTCTACAACATCATGATGAGAATGTGGGCCAAGAGGGTGAGTCCATGCCTTGCTGCAGTGCTTCTGGCAGTAGTAAGTCGTTATGTGAATCAGCACAGCAGGAATATGCAAAAAAAAAAATGTTAATAACAAGATGATAGACACATAAATTCTTTGTGTTTTCGTGTGATTTAACAACTATTCGACTAATCGAAAATCCTGACCAAAGCAGCTCACTTTCATATTGTTACTGCTGTCTCGGTGAACAGACACGCTGTCAGACTGCCTCTCAGTAATTATTAGGTGTCTAGAAATGGGTGATATGGCAAATATATATCAGGATACTTTCAAGACGTGGCACAATATGTATTTTTTCAGATAGCTGATAAGTTGGAACTGACGAAAGAGAGCCAAATAACATATAAAAACATTAAAAATTTTTTAAAAAAATTAAAAACTTTGTACAAAGCCTACACTTTTATTCAGTGTTTCACATCCTGCACTGCGCAAAATCCACTTAAACAGAACTAATTCTCTCTTTATAATGAAACATGACATTAGTCAGTGTTCTTTAAACACTAACACAATATGTTCAACATGGCATATTGTAGCAATTTATCACAATAACAATTAGGGGTGTAACAATGCATCGAAATATTGTGGTATTGGAATGCAAAAATATGACAATATGCATTGTGGGTAGTACACATCCTGTCAGTTATGATATTTGATTTAATTGCATTGTCTTCAACCATTGCCAATGAACCAGTTCAACACGTTCACGTCATACACCACCTCACGCCTTCCAGCCCTAGTTTCATTAGTAAATTGTGCCACAAGGGAACATTTTTCTTCATTCAAATTTCATTCTAAATGTTGTGAGAATATTGAATTGTTTTCAGTCTTACTTTGTTGAATATATTGTGAGTATTGAAACGTGAGCCCTGAATTCTCTGTTGAACTGAGCTGTGAGTTGACTGTATTGTTACACTCTTAATAATGCTGAATATTGTCATACAGCCCAACTCTACCAGAGACTACATGGATTGCACTTTCCCGGATTATCCTGTTATATCTTCTGCTGTTCTTGTTCAGGACTCTTTTGATTGTATCCATCTTGATGCTGTCTGTCCACTTCCTCTTTTGCCTTCAGCTGTTCCCTGTATAACTGTCGTTTCCAGCATTCTAATACTACTACTACTAATAATACAAAGATAGTGGAACTACTCACTCTTCAAACTCGTCAAACTCACCTCTTCAAGCTTGCTTACTCTCTTTTACCTTGTCTCTAGACTGCACTCATTTTTAGTCTTACACTCTTGTGATTTTACATGTTATGTTCTTTTATTGATTTATTATTTATTTAATTTATTTTTGCATTTTTTAATTTTAAGGTCTGTTTTACTTGTCTGTAAGGTGTCCTTGAGTGCCTTGAATAAAATGAAAATAAAATAAATAAATAAAATAAAAATACAATTCTAATACACTTCTAATATTAGTCGTAATGTAACTAGTATCACTGCTAATAATAGTAAACTGTAACTGATGAACCAAACGTATCACGCGTTCTGTGTATAAACTTGGTTCATTTTTGCATGTTGCAGGGATTTCTTCTGAACATACGTCAGTTGTTTGTTCTAGTGGAGGAAGCAGGACTGAAGCCCAACGTGGCCTCCTACTCCGCGGCCCTGGAGTGCATGGGCCGTAACCTTGCGTGCTCTCCGCGGCTCATTAACAGGTAATCATAATCACTTTTGCTCTCCAAATTTACTGTATATTGTTTCAGCAACGTTATTAATTAATTAATTAATTAATTAATTAAACAGGATAAGAGTTCACTTAGGTTCTGAATATAATCCTTAATAGTAATAATAATCAGAATCAGAAAATTACATTGATCCCGAAGGAAATTACTTATACTATGACTACACAGAGACACAGAGACAAGAACAATATAAAATATAATATAAAGTCAAAATGAAACTCTCCAGAAAATTATCTGAAAATACTCTGAAGTAAATTCATTGTACTATATACACAAAATGCTGTGGTCAGTAAGAGAGACGGATATAAATACTACAGATAAATAAATAAAATGACTGCTGAAACAGTTTTCTAGTAACAGAAATAGTGGTTTGGAGTTGTACTCAGTACCAAGTCTGTTATTGCATGAAGTAGTGACATAAGTAGTGCACATGATAAGACTAAAGCACATAAAAATAAAGAAATTGCACGTAATGATGATTTAGCACACAGTAAGAAATTGCGCATCTGATAATGCACTTCCTGTGATCTGCTTTTAATACACAGTGAACAGTAACATTATTAGTGTTATTACTCAAATGGATCAAAACATCAGAATTTCTTCTAACCATCATGATCAAATTAATTCTAGCACTAAAAGGTTCTCTTGGAGATGCACTCCAGTGACAAATTTTCAACAGAACTGGGGACAGAATCTGTGTACCATGCAGTTTGATGTCAGGATTAGTATTTTAATATTCACAAATGATAAAATGGGCAGTAATTTTCAGTTTTTGCCCTGGTATTACATTTTTGCCATATTTGTCCAACCCTACCCGTTTGCCGCTGACCTCGTCATCCTTCTCGTGTGGGGATTTCAGCAAAAACACCACCCTTTTTAAGGCAGTAAAATACAGTAACCCTGGAGAAATATGCTGGGTGGTCAAATGCAGACATTGCCATCTAATTTACTAACAGCTGTGGGAATTTTAGTGTTTAGACCCTTAAGCGATGTCTAAGCCAGTATTTCAGATTGTATGATGAAATAGATAAAAGTGGACAGATACACACACTGACTGTTGTAACAAAACTAATTTTGTAAAAATGCTGTTGCTCTGTGATTTTGCAAATCACTGTTTAAAAATTCAGACCCAGTGTTTTCAATGATAAAAACAGTTTACTTTCAGACAGATGCATCAGTATGCCTCTGATATGCAATTTCAAACCTTTCATGCAGTAGGAAGCTGTAAACATTGTAGGTGTGTCCAGACTGATGAATGGAACTGTAGACTCTAATGTGATTGAGAAAGTGAATTGGTTTTCAATGAACAATGAAATAAAAACTTTCTAATTTCAGCTAGATTTATGCATATTTTGGACTGTGTGGACTGGGCAATAAATGGTATGTTTTAATACTTTAACAGTGTTTGCATACCGCATTCACTTTTATTTAAAAAGAAAAAGAGAAAAGTTGGTCTTCTATGACATGAGCTTTAAGTTTTTTGTAGCGTTGGTGCCTCCAGGGGTCAGTGTTTCTCTTTGCAAGGTTTTCAAATGAAAGAAGTGCATTTTAGACCAGTAATAAACTGGTATAGCTGTTTGTACTAAAAGAATCCATGCTAACCTGGCATTTAAGTATCCTTGGGTGTTTGACTGGTGTGTTGGCTGTTGTTGCTTAATGAAGTTGTTCAGTTTATATAAAGGTCTGGAGAGAGGCAGTAGGTAAGATCTCCACACAGTGTGCATCACACTTGTTGAGCATCATAGTTTTCACCTTTGACATCCCAATGTTACGAGGGATGTTCAAAAAGTTTCCACACGTTTATATTTTTGTTGGAAACTGTAAGACTGGAAGTGTAGTAACTGGGTGTGCCTGAGACTTCAGCGCCATCTGATTTCCACCTTTTTGGAATTCAGAGAAGCTTTAAGGGGAAGAAGGTTTTCAAGTGAGGATGAGGTGAAAGCAGCGGTGCATCAGTGGCTGCGCGCTCAACCAAAACCTTTTTTTTTTTTGCTAGTGGCATTAAAAAGTTGGTACGACACTGGAAAAATTATATCACAATAGAAGGCAACTGTGTAGAAAAGTGATGAAACTTGTTTTGGAAATTCTTAATAAATAGAGTTTAAAAAAGTGCCGCAACTTTTTGAATGTCCCTCATAAAAATAAAAAAAAAAAGCCCTGAGCCTAGATCAGTAAACATCTGAGTCACCATAAAGGCACACTAGAAAAGCTTGTGTATGAATTCAAGATGTATGAATTCAGTGTATCATTAATAACTACCCCATGCCACAAATGCAGATTTTCATGCTTTTCCTCTTGTAGTTGATCAGTCAAAACATGTGGTGTTAAGACTTTGCTCCTTTAGTGCTGGGCTGGACATGCGGGACATAGAATGATCAGTATTGAGGGGATGCTGCCAACAGGGATGTACCAATCTTTTTGACCATCCAGTTGGAGAAATACACCATAAAACATTTCTCAAACTGCATCCAGCTCTTTGTTAAGGTGGGACGAACTTGTCAGTGTGGTTTGGGGGACTCAGTATGATTTACTGAGAGATATAAAAATGGAGAAACCTTTCCTCTACATGCATCTATTTCAGACAACACCAGGGCTGGTATTCACAAACCAGCTATAAGGGGGCCGATTCCTCCGATTATGACTGTTATTCTCACAAACACTGATTCTAGATCAGCATTTGTGGTTTAAAATAAACTGTGTGTTCTTTTTTATTGCTCACAGTAAGTCATACTGTGTCCTAAACCACACTGACGAGTCTGTACCACCTTAATAAAGAGCTGGATGCATTTTGAGGGAAGTTTTGGGGATATACTTATGGGAAGAATTTGGGGGACTATTGACTTTGTGTGTGTTGGTAATGTTAGTCTCAGAGCTTCAACTCTAAACTAAAGAGGCAAAATATAGACTTTAAACATGTCCTGGCTGATGGACTATGTCTAGAGTAAGTATAAATGGTGTAAATGTGATTTCTCCCGAACTGTTCATGGGCAGAAGAGCTGCTTAAGTGACGTTCTCCTGGACGTTTATCAGGAAGATCAGCTTGCAAAAATGTAACTTGATTCCGTCAGTGGCCGACCTGACAGTCTGGTCTTCTCTTACTGTGTTCTGTGCAGTAGATGCTGAAGGTGACTGTTAGCATTCAGGCCAGTGATACACTAGACTGCCAAAAAAGCTGGGTGGGGGGAGAGGAAGCTGGTTAGCCAATCGATCGCTGTAAGGCAATAGCAATGACATTGTTTTCTTGCAGCCCAACTCCTATTCCAAACTGTCTCTCTCTCTCTCTCCCTCTCCCTCTCCCTCTCCCTCTCTGTTTCTGTCTTTCTCTCTTTCTCTCTGTCTCTCTTTCTCTCTCTCTCCAGCAGTCATCTTGCTTTACAATGCCGTGCATCTCTTTTCCTTCTCTTCCTTTATTGTTTCTTGTTTTTTTCCTTTTCCTACCCCTCCTTGCTTCACGTTCTGCACTGCCAGTCTGCCATCCGTCATGTGTCATTCTCTCTGTTCGCCGCGGCCACACAAAGACAACACCTCCCCGTCTCCTCCGTGCGTCACATGAAGACAGAGTCAGAGTGTGTCAGTCATTTGCCAAACAAAGATGACACATTTAATGCTCCAGAGACATTAAATCAGGGAGTCGCAAATGCTGCCCATGGCTTTAGTCATATCTGTTTTAAGCATTCCCACCTCGTTTAACCTCGTAAACTCTCTGCCTGTTATAAGCAACTACTGTTGAGATGTTATCCTTTGCGATATGGAAGGGAAAAGGCTCCAGTATGCAAATGAGTGCGCTAACTAGTCACAATTTTTAGTTTCTTGACCAATTCAAGTTAAGGTATTAATGTAATTAAGGCTGTCATGATTACTTTTTTATTGATTGTTGTTAAAAAATTAATTGATTTCCCAATTACACTTTCACTTAATCAGCTTGACTCATTCACACTTTGAATGATGAACGCGGTACGCACAGAGCATTAGAAAGGCATGTTTATTAGATTCACCACATGGAGGAGCTGTTAGCACTCTTGCTTCTTTTTTGTGAATTTTTTGAAAGAGAGGAAACTGACCAGCAGGGTCTCACAGATGCACTTATAGTATATTTCATGAAGTAAACTTAATTTAAATGAATAGTGTGGGTCAATCTTGAACTGTGTCACATTATTGATTCAACAGTATGATGAATCAAAGAGGTATTTTCATTTCAATATGTAGCAATATAATTGAAATACCAGTATTTCTTCTATATTGTCCAATTTTTCTCAGCCTAATCTCCATTAGCTGCATCTGTAGTATATATTCAGACAGTAATTTCCCTGTACATCCCTTTACTAAGGTAATCTGCCCATTCACCTCTATTGTAATTGTGTTTTGAGTTCATTTTTCTCCTTTTGCTAAATACAGAGACATATTGTCAGTGTTTGTAATAATCGACTGCACGCTACAAATGCATCACTGGGTTGAAGCTGGATTGCTTTAACCTTAATGTTTACCATCTAGTAACTGGTGAGAGTCATTCAGAAATTACTGGGACTCTAATGTGTAAAGAGTGCAGTTTTGAGACATCTAGGCTTGCCGACAGGTCTGTAGAGTTTAAAGGATTAATATAGTGCAACGAAAGGATTTCCTTTGAATCACAGCAATTCGGCTTCAGGAAGAGAAACAGAGCTTTCCAAGGCTCATGACTTAATTAGGATCTTATCAGATTTCCAGACGAAAGCTGAAGAAGTCGGCAGTGAGATTCTTACTGAGTCACTGGCAGACAGGGCGGAGGATGAAGGATTGCCCTTCTTTTCAGTGCCCCTCCCTGTCTCTTCACGCTTGTCTGTTCCATGAAAGCCCACAAGAGGGCAGTGGGAGGCCACCATGTGTCTACACTTCTCCAGAAGCCTGTTGCTCTGGAAACAGTCATCACATCACTGTCAGTCCTGCTTCTCAACGGCCCTGCCTCTTTAAATCTCAGTAACAAACATTGCAGCAAGGGAGACAGAGGTGTAAATCTGGAGGAAACAATTCAGTGCATCATGATTCAGTGATTCAGTGCATCATGAAAACTGAGTTTCGCCATGGTTCCCTTTGATTATTATGGTGCAATTTGGTACGCTTTTCTTGTACAGATGTGGCATGTGTCTGTTCAGGCCAGGGGTTTTAGAAGTCTAGTCCTAGAGTGCCAAAATGCAGCATAGTTTTGTGATTTTAACACACCTGCCTCAACTCATCAGTTAAATACCAGGTTTAGTGGGTGTGTTCGACAGGAAAATTGCCAGACTCTGCAGGATTCCAGCTCTCCAGAACTTAACTTATTTCTCATTTTTTGGATCTTTACATTTTTTATGTGGTGGTGTTTTTTCCCCCAATATAGTCATGGCCACTTCCGTCAGGGTCTTTTTTAGGCATACAATTCTGATTGATCTAAGAATTTGAAACCAGTTCTCAACTGTAGCCAGTTCTTGATTCCCGTTCTCAGCACTGATCCATTTTCACACCCCAGGAGTAAAGCTATAAGACCACCCCCTTGCCCCGTAGCTGTTCTCTGAAAAATATGTCAGCTGTATCCGCAAATGATTTGATTCTCCACTCGTCTCCATTGTCAGCTGCGAGTGGTCTGTGAATACGGCAGTCAGAATCCCCTCGCGCTCCTTATCAGTATTCTGCCTGCGGCTGGAACACACAGCATTACCTCTCCGCAATGAGCAGTCTGGAGCCTTCAGGTGCTTTTCATTTGAATAACATTGCTCCTGTGTTTCCTTCAGCATATGGCTGTGGCCCATCTGATGCTCGACGTGGGTGAATGTTCTGTCCTGCATTCACCACGTCAGTGCAAATATATTTTGTCCCCAGAAGCCCTACAGTCAGTCTTGCCAGGACAGATTGCCTGACCTTGAGAGTTTTCTCATTAAAGAGCCTTTTTGCATTCAGCGGATCAAGGTTTTGAAGGTGTGTGTGAGCAAGAGTTCTGAGGCTGTCACGAAGAATCATGGGAAGATTGGGGTTCAAATCCACCGTGTTCCTTTCATGCTGCTGCTGTTAGGCTAAATCTGCTTGAACTGGAGGTCAGTGCAGGAGAGGGTGGGGGACTTATGAAATGTTTTGTGGTTCAGTTTCGTCCACTGTCCCTGAGGGCCAGGCCAGTGTAACTTCTGATGATTCAGGCAAGCTTCTGAACAGAACCCCCTGCTTTTTAATGGAGATGACTCTTATGTTGTGTGTGTGTTTATGGCAGCTCTTTTTGTCGCGTGAGGGTGTGTCCACTGTCCAGCCTCTGACCAGAAAATGCACAAAAACTGTAGTGCTGTTTTGTTAAAAACGTGAACCTAAAAATGTTTCAGTGGCCTGGTGGTTAGGGAGTTGCACCTGCGATCAGAAGGCTGTGGGTTTGAATCTTAGGACTGCCAGTGGCACCACTGAGGTAGCATTGAGCAAGGTACCGTCCCCACACACTGCTCCCAGGGGGCTGCATCACTGGCTGCCCGCTGCTTCACTTGGTGAGTGGGTTAAATACGGAAAAAGAATTTTACACTGTTCACACTGTGTGGTGTGCTGCAGTGTGTTTACGCGTGACAAAATTGTCCACTTTTCTTTACTTAAGCATGATAGTAAAAGAAGTAGGTATGAACAGGGCCATTGTTAGGATCTTGAAACATACAGGACTATGGTTGCATCTTTGGGGGGATGACCTATCAAGAGGGGGTTGGTCTGATTTGTCTAGGGGTGGGAAGTCCAATGACATACTGCTATTTTTTGACATAATGTTCCACCCTAAACATACAACACATGACTTTCACATGGATGACTGAAGATGACTGAAGTCATCCTACCAGTCTTTCAGCTCCACCTTGACTCGTGCAGCTGTGATGTTCTGGTGCAAACACCAGGAACTGCTGCCCCATTTGAGGTGGAACTGAAAATTCAAAATCGAGGTTTGTGACTAAAGGTAAGCAGTGCAGATTAAAAATGATTAAATGAATGAAAAAACAGGGTTTGTCGTTTCTCTGATGCACTAAGAAGTCAATCGCCTGCCAAGCCTTTTCTCACATTTTGAGCTTAATTAAGGAAAACAAAAGAATTGGGCAGCATCAGATTGTTTGGAAGTTTTTTATGCATTTGTCTTGTCTGTACAAGGAGGTCAGTTTTGTATGCATTTGTCGCCACATTTCCAAGAAAGATCTAGGGCTAATGACTTTTTTTGGTTATTATTATTTTTGAGGTCTGAGGCTGTTCATTAAACATTCATGGCTATAGCTCCAGATGCCCAGGCCTAGTGTGAACATATAGTTAGGTCCAGCTTGGCTACTAAGGCCAGTTCACACTCATCCAGTACTGCATAAATTTTAGATTCCTCCCTCCCAGTCAGCCTGCTTCCTGTTTGACCTTTTGCCCTTAGGCAAAAGACTCAAGTTCAAGACAGAAATACTATGACCTTGATAAGTTTGCCATTTGAATTATTAACAGGACATCTGCAGGCCATATTATAGCCAGTATAAGGGATGTTACTATTCTAAACCTGTCAGAACATTTGGCCCCCTCAAATCTTTTTTTTTTTTTTTTTTTTTTTTTTTTTGGAATTAACAGTAATACTCCAAAACTGAACACATTCAAATTCTTCAAACTTTTTTTCTTAAATGTTAGGAGGTCACGCTGATCTAACTTCTTTTTAAAACATTATGAAACTGTCTCTTCTTGCTGGATGAGTGTGTATTTCTTGTTTTCCTCCATCTCAGGAACTAGAAGCTGAAGTTCTTAGTAAAACTCACTGCTTATTTTTCCTTTATGTGTGTGTCCAGGTGTCTGCAGCAGATGGAGGAGGAAGGTCTGCATCTGGACGATGTGTTTAGGCAGTGTGTGTTCAGACAGGATGAGAGAGACATGGTGCTGAAGGCTGTCCGTACCATACAGCCCGACTATGAGCCCCCCATAGCCACTGAAAACCCTCTGTGTACCCTGCCCCTGGTCAAGGACTTCTACACGCAGGTACCTAATCAAGGAGACCCAACTCTGTTCTTTTCTATAGTCAGTCAGTTTATTGCCACACCAACAAATTCCTTAGGTGGGCTCACACCCAGGTACAATAAAAACCATCCAAAAACAATAAAACCCACAAATGAACGAGAGACAACAGCTGTGCAATAAGACAATAAAAAAGCACATAAAACCTCAGTACAGCAGATGCTGGTCTTACAGAGGCCACCAAAATATGTTCAACTCAGCAAAGACTTTCTTTCTTTCTTTTGTTCTTTCTTTCTTTCTTTTCCTCTTTCTTTCTTTCATTCTCTTCTTCTGTCTCTTTCTTATCTCTTTCTTTTTTTCTCTCTTTCTTTATCACTTTATTTATTCATTTCTCACTTTCTCTCTTTCTTTCTTAATAAAGTAACTTAATATAGTATGTACCGGTAGTTTCACAATATTCCACTGCTGTCAAATCCATATATAATTTCAATATCTGGAAATTAAATTGCATGATCAGCCCGTTTTTCATTGTTTTTTGTTGTTTTGATTAGTTTTAGATTTCTTTTTGAATGAGGTACAGTACAGGGCTGTCACTTACGACAGGGGTCATATTCATACATCAGTTTTAAAGGCACAGTAATAAAAATAGACCATTTTAATGTAATAGATAAACAGATTTGAAATGGTAAAGTAAAAAAATATCATTAGGACTGTTTTGGAATATAAACCCACAATATCATAACTGGAGAAAAAAAAAATTACATATGGGCTGTTTAAGTTTCATTTTCATTTATAAGGATTATGATCGGGATACCCAGCCATCAGACTAAAGCCGTCTGTGGGGTCTCGTTCCATCTGGATTTTACTGTGACCATAAAGTTTTTATAATACGTTAAAATGCTCAGCGCTAATATTGTTCATTAGTGCACAGGTGCCACTGGGCAGTTTCAATCAGTCCTGCCACTCAGTCTGATCGTTCAGACTCTCCTCTAATCCGTAGTGGCGGAAGTCAGATGAAGCGTATGTTTATTTAATGGCGGCAGACCTGGCTAAGCAGACCAGCCATATGAAAGTGCCCAAACAGGGATTGGCCTCAGCCTAGGCTTTTATGAATGAGTGCTCCCAACACAGATCCACAGGCTATTTTTAACCACAGAAGATGCTGCTATGAGGCCGTCTTGCCCTGCTTTTCCTTCTCAATGATTCATTACCTGGGGTCCACCTAAGCCCATTTATAGTCCACAGCACCACATGCAGCATTCGTATTGGTGTAGGAGCTGACACCAGGACAAATTTTCCAGTAGTAACAAGCGTGTCTGAAAGAACTCCGTCTGCAAAATGGTCCATTTTTGTCCTGGAAAATATAGGAACTGGAACGTAAGGTGGTTCTGAGTTCTTGATACCAGATGGTTGAGTTGGTGGTCTAAGAATTCAGAAAGTTTACCCAGAGTTTATGGAAGCCTACAAATTAGAGCCACATGTATGCACTAGACAAGCTCATACAAACTGCTGTATTTCTAAGGGAAAAGTCACTTGGGGATATCATGGGCAAGGATACATTATTATGTTGGAATCAAACTCGTATTGGCAGATAATTGATTGAAAAAATGATTGGCATTGGTCAGATCATTATATTTCAACAGTATCAGAATCAGAATCAGAATCACAATCAGAAAACTTTATTGATCCCGGAGGAAATTGCTTACGTGATGACTGCCACAACGCACAAAGACACAGAGACACAAGAACGATATAAAATAAAATATAAAATAAAATAAGTCTAAGTAAAATCTAAATAAAAATCTGTAGAAAGAAAAACAACCACAACATGAATAGACTATGCTACATACAGAAATGCTTGGTATAATATCTATCTATAAGTCACACAGCTGAGTGAAAAACTAT
>JBBPCZ010045039.1:0-13118 GCA_037974445.1 Brycinus macrolepidotus
ACATCATTCCTTGCTTTGTTGAATGTTTAACGAGTCCCCCCCCCCCCAACCCCCTCCACTTAACAGTGCTGTGCTTCATTTTTTAGTATTTTTTTCGATTTTTCGCGGTGACCTGGAACGGATTACACGATTTCCCATAGAAGTCTACAGGAACACAACGAACTCCCCGCATAACGAACGCGCTGCTGGAACGGATTGCGCTCGTTATGCGGGGTATCACTGTAATTAATGACCACCCAGTGTGTTGTCTGCTGTTGACACGAGACGCCCACCAGCGAGCACTCGACGGACCCCTAAACAAGACCATCACAAACCTGCAGGGCTGGAGGGGTTTTGGTGTAATCCTCCATTTCCTTCCCTTCCCTTCTTTCTTTCTTTCTTTGTTTTTCTTCTTTACTATACTCTTTTCTTTCTCTCTTTCTTTATCCTTCCTTTTCCTTTTGTCTCACATGAACTTTTCATGCTTTATTTCTTTCTTGCAAAACTTTCTTTCTTTCTTTCTTTCTTTGTTTTTCATTATTCTTTCTTTCTTTCTCTTTGTCTTTTCTTCTTATCTCTGTTTTTCATTATTCTTTCTTTCTTTCTTTCTTTCTGTTTTCATTATTCTTTCTTTATTTCTCTTAGTCTTTTCTTCTTATCTTTGTTTGTCATTATTCTTTCTTTCTTTCTTTTCTTCTTTCTTTCTTGCTAACCTTTCTTTCTTTCTTTGTTTTTCATTATTCTTTCTTTATTTTTCTTTGTCTTGTCTTCTTCTCTTTGTTTTCATTATTCTTTCTTTCTGTCTTTTTTTCTTTTCTCACCTTCTTTCTCCCTCACTATCCTTTCTGTCCTTTCTACAATCTGATTATTGCCTTTTTTGTATCTTGGTTATGTAACGCGGTTACATGCGTTCCTGTTCTGTCCAGGTCTGAATGTAACGTGATTCATTTTAAATCAAACGCTCCTGCAGCGAAAACAAACACTCAGTTTTGCCAGAGCAACAGCAAATGCTTTTTATGCAAAACGCAGCAATCATTTGAAGAAAAAAATGCAAAAAGGCTTCTTTTCTTGTTAGTAGCCACAGCAGTGTACAACTGCAGTCATGCATGGTCCAGTGTGTGTGTGTGTGTGTGTGCCCTAAAATTGCTTATTACTTGGCCTCTGTAAAATAAAAGTGGTCAATTATTAACAACAGACTTTTTTTTAAAAAACCATGTCAATATGCAGTAAGTGTATTTAGGAGCATCAGGACCTTCCAGTGTGTCTCTGTACAACACGGCCCTTATGATTCACAATAGCACCAGAGTGTGTGAGAACACACTCATTTATCAGCATAATACTGTGTGTGTGTGTGTGTGTGTGTGTGTGTGTGTGTGTTTTATCTCCAAGCAAAGGTGACACGGCTGCAGCTAAAGCACTGCAATAAAAGAATCTCTTATTTGTACGAGGTTCCACTGTCAGGCCACAGACAGGCGCCTCTTATTATTGTTATTGTTGTTATTATTACTGTTATTATTATTACCATCATCCGCCATCACAATAGCACATTAAAGCTCCGAGTGCCTCCCTCTCCCTCGTTTCTCAGACTTCTGCTCGGGAAGGTGCTGGTTTAGGGTTTTTTTCCTCAGCACACAGTACAGATCTGCAGACACACTGGGAAGGAGGATCTCAGTGCCTGAGGAGAGCGGGTTCAGACTAAGGACTGAGGACGCGGCACTTTCCAAAACAGCTTTGTGAGATTATTACGCGTTCGAACAGAGAAGTTGAGCTCTGCATTTAAACAGGCAAAGCAGTTTTTCATGTAATCAGTTCATGAAATCCTGCGCTGGGTGGATATTTCTCCCTCTCTCTCTGCTATGCAGTGATTTTTCTTTGTTTATTATCATTCTTCTTCTTATTATTATTATTAGTAGTAGTAGTATCATAGGCCTTCACTACCAGGATGAGGAACAAGTTCTTCCCTCAGGCCTTCAGATTCCTAAATGAATAAATAACTGTACATCACAAACACACACACACACACACACACACACACACACACACACACACACACACACAGAGAGAGAGAGAGAGAGAACTGAACTGCTTCCACCTTAAACAAAGAAAACTTCTCCCCAGTTGCAACCGTAAACACTCTATATTTATTACATATTATGCAATGTTTTTCTAATCTTGTCTAATATTGCACGATTGTTTATTGCTGTCTTTGTATTCCTTTTTATTTTTTGCACACTTAATGACTGCTTCTAGAATACAGTATCTGTTATAAAACTGTATTCGCTCACACTAGTGCTGTTACTGCTCCTATCGGCTGCACTGTATGTTGTCTTGTCCTGTAAATGATTGGATTATTGCTTTTTTTTGCACTCTGTCTTTAGTCCTGTCCTGCACTTGTGTAGTACTGTGGTGTTTCTGTTCTTTGTTCTATGTGGGTCTGTTTTTGTTCTTTGTGTTGCACCATGGCCCTGGAGGAACATTCTTTCATTTCACTGTGTACTGTGTATATGGTTGAAATGACAAACATCTACTTGACGATTATTATTATTATTATTATTAGTAGTAGTAGTAGTAGTAGTAGTAGTAGCAGTAGTAGTTAGCAGTAGTAGTGGTAGTAGTAGTAGTAGTAGTAGTAGTGGTAGTAGCAGTAGTAGTTAGCAGTAGTAGTGGTAGTAGTAGTAGTAGTAGTAGTAGTGGTAGTAGTAATAGCAGCAGTAGCAGCAGCAGCAGTAGTAGTGATCATATTTATTATTGTTCTCCTCTGCACTATTCTCCTCTGCTTTCTTTTAAATATTTGCACTTTTACCGCACTTTTAATTTTCTTTTATGTATTCTTTATTTCTTTTATCCCTCTCATTATCTTGTTTTATTTTATTCTATCCTATTTTTTTATTCATTCTTATTTTATTTTCCATTTCTGTAAAGCACATTGAACTTGAACTTGAACTTCTTGTTGTTGTCGTTCTTGTTGTTGTAGTAATATTCATGATTATCATCATCATCATCACCACCTTGCAGATTTTCAGTGGGGCTTAGGTCAAGTCCATGATGGGATTTATCCGATCAAGGTTCTCAGGACCTTTAGAGAACAAACAGCCATTCTTCTGGCACATGTTTCATATAGTTTGTTGGCATGGAGGTGGAGTAATATTTAGAGACTTGATGAGACTTGATGTCCTGCAAATATCCAGCTGTGATTCTTGGTTATTTTTACCTCTCTATTTTTACCATCCTCCTCCTCACTGTGGGGCAAAATAAACATTCGTTCTCTACCTGGCAGGTTCACTACAACTCTGGTTACTTTAACCTTCTCAATTATTTCCATAACAGTGGATATGGGGATTTTCAGATGTGTAGATCATTCTTATAGTAACTGACTGATTTATTGATGTCAACACACTTCTCTATTATTTCACTCATGAATTTTCTAATCTTTCCCTGACAAATAACGAGGGGAATTTGACCTCTGTGCCACCTCATATTTACACCCCAGTGAAACAGGAAGCCATGGATGACTACTTTAGTTCTTGAACACTCAGGAGTTTTGAAAGTAACATATAAATGACAAAAGGTGAGTTTTTTTCTCATATGTTGAGATTGAGATTAAACCCATCTTTACCAAGGTTGCCAATAAATGTTAAAAATTAACTGCCATCAATTGCAATATTTTGTGTGATTAATCATGAAAAATTGCACTTATTTACTTGGCCAGTGAACAAAAATACAAGGTAAGTGGCCAGTGAGTGGCAGTACAAGGTGGTGTTTCTAATAAAGTGGCCAACGAATGGAAGTACTAGGTGGGTGTTTCCAATAAAGTGACCAGTGAGTGGAAGTACTTGGTGGGTGTTTCTAATGAAGTGGCTTCTCCACTCTGTGGTGCAATTCCACATAGTGTCTGCAGGGGGGGCAGAATAGAGCTTTCCTGATCATAAGTCCCCCCAAAGCTTCTGCTGGCGGGGTCTTGTCAATATTTTCTGAGCAGTAAAGGCAGGAGAGCATTATGAAGCGCGTGACGCAGTGTGGAGAAGCGTAATGACATCTGAACTTTGAATATTTGTCGAATCACACCACACTCCACCTGTAGAAGGTGTTGATTTGTAAGCAGTTTTTCCCCCTCAGGCTTATATATTAGTGTAACACACACAGAGTACACTTTTCTGCCAGGCTTTCAGTTAATGCTTCGCTCACAACAGCACGTAGAGAACACACACACACACACACACACACACACACACACACACACACACAGTTTCTCTCTTGACTTTCTGGATGTTTGCTCGGAGCAATGAAAAGTCAGAGAGAGAGAGAGAGACAGAGACAGAAAGAAACAGAGAGAGAGACAGAGAGACAGTGAGGGAGAGAGACAGAGAAAGAGAGAGAGAGAGACAGAAAGAGAGAGAGACAGAGAGAGAGACAGAGAGAGAGAGAGACACAGAGAGAGAAACAGAGAGAGAGAGACACATAGAGAGAGAGAAAGAGAGAGACAGAGAGAGAGAGAGAGACAGAGAGAGGGAGAGAGACAGAGAGAGAGAGAGAGAAAGAGAGACAATCAGAGAGAGACAGAGAGAGAGACAGAGAGAAAGAGAGAGAGAGAGAGAGAGAAACAATCAGAGAGAGACAGAGAGACAGAGAGAGAGACAGAAAGAGAGACAGAGAGAGACAGAGAGAGAGACAGAGAGAGAGAGACAGACAAAGAGAGAGAGAGAGAGAGAGAGAGTTTGCAGTTCATTTATTCAGCTGAAATCTGAGCTGTTCTGTTTCTATAAGATAAATTCCACCTGGAGCTCGTCGTCCTCCTCCATCAGCACGACCCTCAGATCCAGACCTCCATCCCTCCCTCTGTCCCTTCTTTCTTTTTTCTTTCTTTCTTTCTTTCTCTTTCTTTCTTTCTTTCTTTCTTTTTCTTACTATCTTTTCCTTTCTTTCTAAACACATTTTCTTACTTTCTTTCACTCTTTTTTTCTTTCTTTCTTACCAACCTTTCTTTCTTTCTTTCTTTATCACCATCCTATCTTTCTTGCTAACCTTTCTCTCTTTCTCTTTTCTTTTTTCTCTCTGTCTTATTATTTACTAATTTTATCTCTCTCTCATTCTTTCTTTCTTCCTTTCAGTGTGTGTGTGTGTGTGTGTGTGTGTGTGTGTTTGTGTGAAGGCCTTGCTCTGGTGTAAAGCTGAGACAGTCCTGTTGATGCCGTGTCTCTGGTCTCCACCGGGACCGGAAGTCGGACGGTTTGGGGGCCGCTGGGGGACGTATTTGTTTTGGTGAAATAGTGTAGAGCCACGCCCACAGCTACAGACTCTTTATTCATTTCATTTATTTTTCACCTGAGGTTTGGGGTGATTATAATGAAGTTCTACCTGAACTCTCTTCTACGGCTGATGAGGTGTTTTAATTAGCTGTGAAGGTTCTTGACATCTCCTCAGTGAAAGAAGTGAACACATAAGGAGGATACAGTTTTATTTACTGCAACGTATTTTACACTCATTAATCAGCCGAGGCGCAGCAGAGCACAGGACATCACGATGCATAAACATTCGTCAAATAACACAGCGCAGCACCTGCCTCCGGTTCTCCCGGGAGGAACCGTGTAAAACCCTGACAGTGTTCCGTTACAGCCGTTTTAGAGGGCAGCGGAATGGCGCCCAGATGGGTGGGAGGCTAAATTTATCCTGAGTGTAGAGACTTCTGCACACGCGTTTGATGTGTTTAAGCAGGAAACAGCAGGGTGCGGGCCGCACTCTTTCACCCTCTCAGTCCGTTCTCAACCCGCTATTTATCGTCGTTTTCCCTCGCTCTCAAATCTTCTCTCATGCCTGTTTGTTTATCTCTCTCTTTGTCTCACATTCTCTCACTCAAGACATCCTTTCTTTCTCTTTCAGTTCAGCTGGAAATCCAACCATCTATCCATCCATCCATCCATCCATCCATCAGTTCAGCTGTTGATCCATCCATCCATCCCTCTGTCCCTCTCTCCATCTGTCCATCAGTTCAGCTGTTCATCCATCCATCTATCTATCCATCCCTCTGTCCCTCTCTCCATCTGTTGAGCTATTCATCCATCCATCCATCCATCCGCCACTCTTTCCAACTGTCCATCAGTTCAGCTGTTCATCCATCCATCCATCCATCCATCTGTCCATCTATCTCTCTGTCCCTCTATCAATCTGTCCATCAGTTCAGCTGTTCATCCATCCATCTCTCTGCCCCTCACTCCATCTGTGTATCAGTTCAGCTATTCATCCATCATCCATCCATCCATCCATCCATCCATCCATCTCTCTGCCCCTCACTCCATCTGTGTATCAGTTCAGCTATTCATCCATCATCCATCCATCCATCCATCCATCTCTCTGCCCCTCTCTCCATCTGTGTATCAGTTCAGCTATTCATCCATCATCCATCCATCTATCCATCCATCCATCCATCTCTCTGCCCCTCACTCCATCTGTCTATCAGTTCAGCTATTCATCCATCATCCATCCACCCATCCATCCCTCCATTGTTTCAGATGTGTGAGTGCCTGTCTTAGTTTCACTGCTAAACTCTTTCAAGAAGAGACAAGACCAGCTGTTTCTTTTCCTCCTTTCTCCTGAGTGGAGGTCACGTGTTCATAAACCGCTTCATTAACCACAGGGTGGAGGATAGAGAGAGAGAGAGAGAGAGAGAGAGAGGGATTTCTGTTTTGCATCTTGCAGTGATTCTACAAGAAACTATAGAGGAACTGTATAAGAAATGTTAGGATTTAGGCTAAAGGTGAAAGGAAAATGCCTCATCCCTCACATTGACTGGAGGAAGCTGAGTAAAAAACAGGCAGCAGTCCTGCAAATCACTTAGAAACAGCCTAGAAAACGGCCTTTAGAGAGGCAGACATGTGCTGCTTACATAGTTCACCGTGTGCTGCCAATGGGAGTTTTGCTTTATTATAGAAATCATAAGAAAACAGCTGGAAACTGTAATGATTGGGATTGGCTGTAGGTGCGAGGTCCCACTTTAATAAACAAACATGAAATAAAATCCAGTGTTAACGAAGGGGTTCAGAGGATACACACAAACATCCAACAGGTACATACTAAGACAAGAACAAGGTACGACAGATAACAGTGTTAATGATAACAGTCATAGAACACAGTAATGGCAAAGCCAACTAAATACTGATATTCCACCTTAAATACTGTGGTGAGGTTTTCGAGATGAATAGTTAATTAGCAGCCTGTATTTACAGCAAAGCTACACTGCAAAAATACTGTAAAATTTACAGTAAATTATTGGCAGCACAGACAAAAGTACATTCCTGTACATTTACAGTGGATACAGTGTAATTTTGGTTTACAGTTACTTCATTACTTATTACAGTAAATTTTCTTTGGGTGTTTTCAGCATGTCACAGCTAATGCATTATTGTAATTTTATAGACTCTGTCCTGTGATTTTGTACTTTTTTCTACAAATACAGCACTAACCAAATATCTATTAATGACACTACAGGATGAATTAGTTTATTAAAACACAAAACATCATCATTTGTAAACATATATGTTTATATGGTTTGGAATTTGTCAACATATAAAATGAAATTTTATATGTTTTGTCATTTCTGGGATTCAGAATAACATGTTGATGATGACAAAAGTAAACTAACAAAAAGGCAAATTAACAAAAACAATTAACAACAACAAAAAAAACTGGAAAACTTCACCACAATCACTACAATAATGACAGTCAGTCTGTTCATGCCTGCACAAAATACTGATCACTTTTCTGAAATAATGTATTATTACTGAAAAATGTGATATTACTTTTCTGAAATGGCTTTTCAAGAAGCCAGATCTAAATCTTCCAGAATGCACCTAAAGCTTACAGCAATCCACTCTATTTAAAGAATGCAATAGATTACTGCAGTGTTTCTGCTGTAAATTTACATATATAGTTTGGATTAGTGGTATTTTTCTTGACGGAATATAAATAAACCTCATTAATCTCATTACTTAAGTTCTATCTTGTTATTGTCCTAAAATGTGATGATAATAATCAATAATCATCAGAATAATACACTGGAGTTTGTACTATACTGTGAGATATTGGCACTGCTGTGATCTAAAATGTAAATGTGTTCATGAGTAGTGTTTTTTAACCCCTTCCACAGTAGAACCATTTTTTAGTTATTAATCTTAACTGTGTTGAGTGATCACATGTTCGGAGCGCTAATTGTACTGATTTTTGTTTGCATGTCACGTCTCGGTCACGCCCCCAAAGGAGCCCGTCATCCGAATATTGACAGCTCAGCCCTGGACACGAAGTAATGACGTCATGTGTTGTTGTGTGTCTGGTCCTCACGTACCTAGCCGACCAGGTGTTAGCCCTTAGCTCACCTAAGGCACCTGAGGACGTGTCCACCTGTGTCAGATTTAGTTTAAGTGTGCCTCGTTTATCAGTTCATTGTTTCTGTCGTGTGATTGGTTGTCTACGTGTCTGTACTAGGTTAAAGCCACGCTGGTCCAGAGGCTCAGTGCGTGGTCACCCCAACACTGCCAGCTCATGTACCGGGTTTGTACAGCTCATGTTTATGTTTTGCTCTGACGCCTGTGTGTTTGTTCCAGTCTGCGGATTCTCACTGAGATTTCTGGCGCTTTCTGCTGTGGACTGTTCTCCTAGTGGTAGTAGGAGAGCCTTCCTCCACAAGCTACTTTACAAAGGACTGGTAACGCGCTCAGTGCTCCTCGTTCCTCGGCGCTCTGCTTCCTGTGGCTCTCGTACATCTCTCTCCACAAGCGTGAGGACTGAAACCGATCCACTACGGCTATTTAGTGGACACCCAAGACAAGCCTTGGATTATAAGGCTCCAACCTTTAGCTCGGTCAGGAGACCGAGACTTCTCCCCTTCGCACCGGGATCTCTGTTTGGCGTAAAGCTCCTCCTAGAACCTCTTAGTTTCAAGCATAGTTTATGGGATTGTGTTAGAGAGCTCTATGAGCTCATTTCTCACTTTGGTTTCATAGCATAGTTTATGGTATTGTGTTTGAGAGCTCTACGAACTCATTCCTCGCTTTGGTTTCATTAAAAGCTTCTTGAGAAACTTCTATTGGATTCCTGCAGTGTGTCCCTCCCGTACACCCGACATGACAGCATCCTGTAAAACTCGGTAACCTTGCAACCGTTGCGAGGAAGGAATGTATTTGTGCAGAAGCTCGGATAAGTTCAAATCACATACAATAAATATTTATTCAGCCAAAGCATTTGTAAAGATTTCACAAGGTTTTTCTTTATATAACGAACATAATTGTGGGAATGTAATATTTTAGAAACACACGATGGAGCTTGAGCAATCTGGTGGTAAAGAGTATTTCTAATAGATCAGCCTTCTGAAGCCGCATTTATCATCAGTGAAAACACATCATGTCCCCCGCTATGTAATTACGTAAATGCATTAGCATTGGGCTGCAAAACTAAAGCAAAGGCCTCTAAGGGTCACCAGAGAAGACAGAAAAGGAGACATCCAGAGAGGATAAACACCAAATAGAAAATGTAATGAAAAAGTAGGTCTGAATGGACATTTCATTGGAAATCATCTGGAAGGAATCCTTGAAAAGACATAAACATGATGTGGATTCTATGTCAATGTAATGACATTTCATCTGTGATGAGGTGGAGGCATATTTACAAGAGTAATTCCTTAATAATAAATAATCAGAAGTATATAGCTTATACAGGCTCTACATGTGGGTTTATGAATATGCAAAGAGAAGCACAGAGGGACCAATGTATCAGCCTTTTGCTCCAGTTTCGGGTACAAGATGCTTTTTGCCCTGTATGCATATGACTTCTAGACCTTCAGACCTTCTAATGAGTCCTGGAGACCAAAAAAAAGCATCTTTGTTCAGTAGAATAATATATAAACTTAGCAAATACTGCACAAGACCTCTCACTTCATTAAGACTGGAAACAATAGAGCAAAATTCAAAATTCTCAAACAACGAACACACTGTTAAATCACGTTTTTCTCTCTGTGGTTTCCAAGCTAAGATAAGCGATCTCTGTCATTGGTTAGACATTCTGTATGTTTATCTGAATGTAATAGACATTAACAGATACTTAAGCTGGTATATAGGTCTTCTGGAGGTTCTAGATACGATACGAGACTGTAAGCAGCTCTATGCCAGGCCTATTTACTGAAAAAGTCACTGTAAAACTGTTACATACAAGCTCAAGTGCATGTCTGTTATACTCAGATAAACATAAAGTATGTCTTTCACAAGCTACAAATTGTGTTTAAACTAGAATGGCCAAAAAAAAAACATTATTCATGTGCAATTAAGTTAGCTTAGCGCTAACATACTACCAGACTTCCATTGTGACAATAGTAGAAATTTGCCTTCATGTAGAAATGTGTTTTTCCCTAATTTTTGGACTATGTTTTGATATTTTTATCAAAAAATGTTCACCACTGGAGAAAATGATGGATTGTGTGTGCGCTTGTCCAAATGTCCTTCTGGGGTTATGAAAAATGGCATAAGTGAGGACACTTAGCTTGTTCTCACAAGAAAACATGTTGCTTTCACCACAAATGCAACTTAACTGGGAAATCCAAAAGATCTGAGGTTGAGGTTAAGGACAGGTTCATGTTTTTGTAGCATTGCTTGTACAGAGGTCAATGAAAGTCCTCACAAATATAGTAACACCAACAGGTGTGTCAGTGTTTGTGTGTGTATAAGTGTGTGTCGGCAGGTGTGTGACATCAATCTCTAATTGAATCTTGTCCAACAACCACGCCACCTGTTCTAGAGGGCCTGACTCTGATACACACCATTAATTCTAATATGGCTATAACACTGATTAAACATGAACGCTTATTAAAATATTGATTATATACAATGCAGTCAAAAAGTAATTCGACAGTTTGGTTGTTTTTGCTCTGTAGTGAAGCATGTTTGATCTAAAACAGAGTCGGATCTGACACATCAGATTTAAAATTCTACGCAAATACAGAATGCAAGCCTTAATTCAAGGGTATTTATATCTATACTGGGTTGACAGCTTTCTTTTATACATAAATTGCTCTATGTAAAGTGTTCAACTGCTTCTTGAGTTGCTTCTTAGCCACCTGTTTAATATCGAGCACCCTTAATAACCCTTAGTAGTTACACATTAATAATGCATGTAACAACAATGTTACTACTGTTACAGATGGACTACCGTTGGACTAGCATATATAATTGCACAATATATAATTACCTCAGTTTTACGTAGATAATTACATAAGTGTTGCAAATGTTCAAACACTTTCTAATTGCATTAGTTTTATCACATAAATTAGAAAAAAAAATCTGCTTGGTCCAAATTTTAACCCATTTGTTTCCAACCTAAACTTAACAATTAAGTAAGCGTGTTGAAAATGGAGTGATTGTAAATACTTGATCTTACTATTTTGTGATATTTTTAAACTTTAAATAAAAGAATGACGCTTGGCAGCCCACCTGCAGTTCCTTCATGGCCCACCAGGGGGCCGCAGCCCACTCTTTGGGAAACAGTGGTCTATCATAAACTCTACAATCATTCTGTGGAAGATTCTAACCCTGCTAGTATGAAGCTGATGGATAAAGATCTCGGAGCTGAAGCAGAAAGAGCCCTAACCTCACCTGAACAGGCCAGATTTGATTTCCATTCAGATACTGTTCTGTAAGTTTCACATTTTATCCACAAAGACTTTATTTCTACTGCCTAGTTTCTGAGATTTTGAACGGCATTATTCAAATGAATCATTTTAATCAAACCCAGCTAGCAGGGCGAATAAAATGCACTTTCAATGAAGTTTACTGTGATGGGTTCTTCAAATTTAAATACTAAAATGACCGTTGGGTTCTAGTACTTTCCAGTTGGTTTAGATGTGTGTGAGTAAGATAAGACAAGATAAAATGACCCTTTATTAGTCCCACAGGTGGGAAATTTGCATTGTTACAGCAGCAAAATGGACAGAACAAGAGAAGAAAGTAGAAGCAGCATAACCTATAGAATGAAAACTACACAACATAACTGTACACTATACAAAAAAGATTTAGATATATAATGGCAATGCAGAAGTTACGTAAGGAGTACTGAGATTACTTTTATCCAGGGAGTAATCAGAAAAGTAATCCTATTACAGTTTGAGAGAAGTAATGTCTCATCTGTAATGGGTGACTTGTTGAGCAACACAATGTTAAAAGTCTGTGAGCTTTAAGGAATAACTGGATCTTCTGCAGGTCTAAAACTGCTCCAATCAAACCAGCCTGACACCCAGAGGAAGGAATTCACAAAAATAATCACATAACTTTTCTTTATTGATGACTTTAGTCAATAAATATTTAACCAAAAGTCTGAAAACTAGCAGCAACTGTAATTGTGACTGTGCATAATTTATCAAATGACTTAAAAAAAAAAAATAAAACTTGGTAAAAAACATTTACATTGTTCTTCTGGAGGAAAAGAGATTCATTAAACATTAAAAATCTTCTTCACGCTCTTACATCTCATTTACCTCATCTAAAGCCCCTTTGATCATGAATAAAGTGTCCTAAGATCAAATAACGCATGAAGATAAGTAGCTGACACTGTAAAAAATTGCAACATTTTAACTTTAAAATGGACATCAGTTGTCAGATCTGCCAAAGAACCAATCAGAGTTGGTGCTATGTTTACGTGAGCTACGGCGGTAGCGGGAGTTGACCTTGAGGACGCTCTGCTGGTCATGTTCTCCTGATGTAAGGGCAGTTTGTCCCAGGTTTTAGAAATAAAGGGTATTCTAGCTATATTGATGTCTTTGATACATGTGAACCCCACCTGATAACCAGACCCCTAAACTGAAATCACATTTGGACAGGTAGGTGATGATGACAGGACGCAAGTGATGACGACAAAACGTAGGTGATGAGGACAGGATGTAGGTGATGAGGACAGGACAAAGGTGATGAGGACAGGACACAGGTGATGATGACTGGACGCAAGTGATGATGACTGGACGCAAGTGATGAGGACAGGACGTAGGGTATGAGGACAGGACACAGGAGATGATGACTGGACGCAAGTGATGATGACAGGACGTAGGTGATGAGGACAGGACGTAGGGTATGAGGACAGGACACAGGAGATGATGACTGGACGCAAGTGAT
>JBBPCZ010045049.1:0-13118 GCA_037974445.1 Brycinus macrolepidotus
CTGTGTTCTTCTAACCAGCTCACAAAATAGCAACTACTTTTTGGAAAAAAAAGAAATCTTGATACTTTTTACTGCTTTCTTGTTTGTTTGCATTTATTCTAGTGTTCTCTTGTGTTTTTGCTGGCAGAAACAAACCGACTGCTGATATAAATGATTTCAAACAATTTACGGTGCCTAAGACTTTTGCACAGTACTGTACATCTGGCTCTGACCGGTGTTGCTGAGCAGCAGCACATAGTTAAGCTGCTAACTTCACAATATGTTTTGTCTATCAGCACTGATTATTTGCCAACTGCCCTAAAAGCATCCACATATGGAGTACAGGCTTGTCCAAGTCTGCTAAAATTAAAATGATAGCCAAAGTAGATAACTGTGTTTGGGTTTATTTATGAACAGCGATGCCTGGCCAGTAGTTTGTAATTTCTCACTCACCACACTGTATGGTATGTTAGGTTAAGGGAAAATTACATCATTTAATCAGAATCAGAATCAGAAAACTTTATTGATCCCGGAGGAAACTGATCCCGTAGGAAATTGCTTAAGTCAGAGGACATTATGTTATTTAGAGCTAGTTGGTCGTATGTGAAATACATGTATATAAACATGTTTATTTTTTCTTAGTTCCATCAGCTACAGTTGTTTTATCCAACTGTATCCACTGGAGGTTTTCTACAGTTATCAAAAACAAATAGCCAGAAAAGGTTTGCTGAAGCACCATAATCGCCATATTTGTAAATGAGATGTGTGAGTGTGAAGAGGTTGCTATCTAACTAGTTTTCTGCAGTTATCAAAAACAAATCGGCAGAAAAGGTTCTTCGAAGCACCATAACCACCATATTTGTAAGTGAGATGTGTTAGTGTGAAGAAGCTTTTAAAGGTAAAACCCTTCATATAAAATAAATAAGGGTTCTTCCTTTTTTGCATGACATGGAGGTTCTTTAATCTTTGAAAAAGGTTCTCGCATATCATGTGACAAAAAATGAAAGAAAATGGTTCTCTAAAGAACTATGCTCCGAAATATTCTTTAGGAACCAAAAATGTTCTTTTATGGTACCACACAAGAAAACAAAGATTTTTTTCAGAATGTAACAATATTTACAATCTATGATGGTGTTTCATCTGAAAGAATTACTTTATTTGACCACACTGGAGAAGCTGTATCAGTGCATATTTCTTGTGTTTTAACTTAAAATAGAACTTAAAATAATCTACTGCAACATCTTGATCACACAGCACACCATAAGACATCTTGTTGAGTCCAGGTCTTGACAGAGCTGTTTTGGTAGCACAAGGGGGACCTACACAATATTTCTGGTAATGCCTCAAGCAGAGAAAGCCCATCCTCACTGTAACGATACATGTGTGCGCAATAATAAATGTAATATACTTCTGTATTTTTTTGTCAGATTTTACCAGTGATTTCAAATATGTTTTTTAAATATTAATGTGACTTTCAGGTATTTAGAGGTCTTGAAGGAACGTGTTCTTGTATGACTTCCTGCACTGCCAATATGGTTGCCACATGGACAGACTTTTTTATAAGGACTTTGCTTGAGAGCATCAGTAAAGTAACTGGTGAGCAGCTCCACTTTTGTTAAATTGCGGCAGTTCCTTCCCTAAGCACAGGATTTTACTTGTACATGTACATGTAATTTTTTAGTACACATTGTGTACTCCTGGATTTATTTTTTTTCCAGTCACAAAGCGGTATTTAACAGCTAAAGGAAACTCTGCTCACTAGCTGAATAATAAAGCTGTGTCTGTGATAAAGATTAATTCAGTCTCAAGATCTTATTGTAGCTAGTATCTACTGGCTTATTTTAACAGTATCTACTGGAGCTTTCGAGATTAAGGTTTCAGACATAACTTACAGTTACAAAATGCATATGTGCTGCAAAGGTTGTTCTTTCAAAAGCATTACATAGTCACTCCTGTTTAATTTTTTAAAGTTTTAACCACTGAAGTTATGACTTTTGTTTTGGCATTTTGCTCTCTCCAGAAGTATCTGGTGGTCCTCAGAACTTAGTACTGCATCCCACCATGCTTATTTGCCTTTGCAAAGACTAATATGAAACCAGAGTGAAAATTGGTTGAGGACTTTCTGAAGTTCTGGAAGAAGGTCCACTTTAACATGGCCAAGGATTCCAGAGCTCATTTTCCCCTATGCTTATGGTACATTAAGTGAATATATCTGAACATATGACCAGGTTACCTGAAATAGTAAGACAATAAACATATTAGCGGTTGCACTTCTAACTATAAATCAACTAGAGCCTGGCAACCCAGAAAAATAACACTGTAAATCTCACATTTTATTTACTCTGCTAATGCCAAGAATCATGCATGTAAGAAAGGCTTTAGTCTTAGAATGCCCAGCCTTGCCATTATCTGTTATGTTTTAAGAAATGTACTGTAACAGGATTATAACACAGGTCTGAGGCAAAATGTTTATGTGTACTTCTCTCATCTATGTCAACCTGTTGAAGTGCAAGTGGGACCAAAATAGCCTTTGAAATGGAGGCCTCCCATAGACGAAACAAGACACAAAGAAAGTCAATACAAAAATCAATCACACAGCACAACATAAAACTGTATACACATGATAAGGATATGGAAGCACAGCCTGTGACTCCTAACACACTGGCAACATCCATCAAAGCCTTAAAGCATTCACGGATTGGCAGATATTTCACTAATGTACATTTAATCATCAGCTGTGAACAAAAGAGACGCTAAACACTGATTCAAAGCTGGGTGTAGGGTACACCATCAAAGCGTACACCATTAAACTGAAATACTGCTGTTTAGGAGTGTATAATAAAATTATAAGAATACGAAAGCTTTGTTCCAAAAGCTAGATTGTGGTCCAGATGGACTGCATTTATAGATTTCTAGTTGTTCCAATCAGAAAAGTCCTTTCAACACAGTTGAGAAATGCTGCCTGTCTTCTGAGGATGCTACTGGGGTTTCCATCATGATCTAGGAATAATGTTATGGTTAAGGTAAGACACTGGCGGATGAAACCAGCTATTACCCCTTGTTCAAAAGGGCCAGTAAAATGTACAGAAAACAATGCAATACATCAAATTTAGTCGAACTAATATGGTTACCGCTTTTGTGGACTACACTGTGTGTTGTCTTGTTCTGCAATATTGTATTGTTCTTTGTGTTTTCTTGCACTATCTCTCATTTTGTGTAGTCCTGTCCTACCCACACTTGTGCAGTCTTGTGTTGCACCATGGTTCTGGAGAAATGCACCCTTCACTGTGTACTGTGTATATGGTTGAAATGACAAACTACCTGACTTGATGTGACTTGGCGACATTGTTCCTGAAACAGTCCTGCCAATAAAGCTACTTTGAAAATTGAAAAAAGACATCATCTAACTACAAACAAATGAAAGCCTTGCCTGTCACATTACATAATTCCCATCAGTGTTTACCTCTGCAGCTTACTATCATTTGTGTCAGTGATATTTTCTCTGACAAATGTTGTGCTGACTCCTTTCCAATGATGTGCCAAACTGGTCTTGTAAGACTGTTACCTTTTGCATAATGTAATACAAATGAGGATGCTTAACAGGACCTGCCAAGGACCCACAGTTCTCAGCTGCAGCCCAGCCTTTGGAGCACAGCTAATTTCACCCCGAATGTCATATACCGCTTGTTAGCATTACATTCTCAGACTGTGTGTTCCATCTAAAAAGACCCTAAACAGAATCTGGTTGGAGGCTTTCCAAAGCCATCGACAGACAGCCATTTTGAAAATGTATGTGCCAAGTAACTGCTATATGGAACAAAACACAATGGCTCTCATTTTTCTCATCACTAGTGTATTTGTCATGCACCGCACAAACATGGATTTGCATCAAGGCCACTGCAAGTCTTATTTAAACATCACCGCTCAACCTTTGTCGCAGTTTGTAAATGGCATGCTTAGTGATACTTTGTGCTCAAAAAACACAACAAAACAAACAAACAAACAAAAAAAAACAACTAAGATGATAGTTAGTATGGTACCTTGTTTCAATTACAAACTCTGAAAATACTTTTTGAGGCGGTTTCCATCATTTCCTAACTATAACAATGAAAATGTATTATGTCTATATTACAAAACTTTCTTTTGATGGGAAAGATACACCATCATTACAGATAGTCCTATTATATGAGGATGATGGTGAAATGGTTTTGTATTGAGAAGAAGGGAATGAAGTGGGGCAGAATTCCTTTTTTTTTAGACCTAGCATTTCTATTATCTGACACAAAAAACCCTAGCAGAGCCATGGGGACTTGATATGAACTCCAAAAGTCAGTACCTGGACAATCTAAGCAATATGATGGGAGGTGAAATGAAAACTGAATGCTTGAATGGGTGAATCATATAATGATTGGAGAAATGAGATGAATCAGTCATGGCAGAAACAGTGAAATTATTAGTACATGCAGGCCTGCAAACCTATCATGATCTCTAACACTACAGCAGAACAAAATGACAATTCCATGCAGCCTTACAGATGAAGGCTAACCTAAGTTGGATTTCACAAAGGTGTAATATTTACAAAAGTTTTAAGATGTTTTAAAATGACCCCGTAATAATCCTTCTGCACATCACAGAGCAGCTTTGATAGCAAGTGAGCACTGGCGCTCACTTGTGTGCATTCATGCATTGGTTGTAGCCATTAGGCTGCCACACTACAGCCCATTATTACAGTTAAAGGGAGAAAGGGTTCAGTCATCACAGAGGTAAGGATCAAGTGCTTTTAAATATTTTACCTGCATCACGTCTGGCCTCTTAGCAGATGAAAACAAAGCACAAAACACAAACCAGCCAAGGTCAATGCCAAGGTCTGCAACTTTTCTTCCATTTTAAAAATGAAAAAAAGAAAATCAGTTTTAATCCATTATGTCTGTATATACCAGCTTGGAATACTGGGACATGATTCATTAAAACAATTGCATCACAACTCTTGTTCCCTTACTCAAAACAGCTTCATGCTCAGCCAGCAGATGGCTCTATTACATAAAACACAGCAGATGTTTACAATTCATGAAAGGTTATTCTTCCTACGTAACCAGCACTGTCTCTGACAAGGTGCCTCCTCACAGTGCCAAACTTTAGTACTTCTTCAGTATTGCACTCAAATAGTTTGGACTTAAATGAAATAGCAAATACATGCTCTGAGAGTCAGAAGGGAGAGTTCATGGCTTTTGACCCATTTTTTTCATGACATCTCTCAACCTAAATGGATCTATTGCATTCGCTTGCATGGCCAGGAAAGGCAAAAAAATGATCAATGTTTTGTTGTGATCAACAAGTTCAGCTTCACTGCTGCAGGTGAATTTTTGATCATTGCACTGTGAAACAAAACTAGTGCTGTTTTTAGCAATCACCCTTAAAAGTAAAACAAGAAAAAAACACACGAGTGAACAGAAGCTTGAAATCAAACAAATAAACAAGGGTTTATATATTTCAAAAACACATTGACCCAACACGTGAAATGGTCCCAGTTTTCAAGACAAACATGGCTTCAAAACATATTGCAGAGACTGGAATGACATGCGTGAATTAAACTGCTTTGACAGCCTGACCAAAGCGAGTTTGCTTTCATCTAGATCTTCTAAGTACAAGTTTCTAAAGTTTTTAAAGTTGACTACTCTATTAAAAAAGGGGGTTCTTCAGGTGTCTTTGGTAGAGATAATGGTTAAACAGAGAACCATGACAACACAAAGAACCATATGAATGTTTAATGGTTATTTGCTTGGTAAAATGTTTCGTCTCTATGATGGACAAACTACTGGATATATATTTTTATTTACAAATGTTTTAAAATTATTCTATAAAGCACTGAAATGGGTTATTATTATTATTCCTATTATTTTAAAGCCATTTTGGTACAAGAGGTTCTCAAACAAGTCCTAGACCAGGGGTGGCGGTGGCCTAGTGGGTAGGATACTTGCCTCTGGACCAAGAGGTCATGGGGTCGAATCCTACCTTCAGCATACCACCACTGGGTTACTGAGCAAGACCCTCAACCCCAAGTTGCTCCAGGGGGACTGTACCCTGTAGTTAGGGAATGGAAGTCGCTTTGGATAAAAAAAAGTGTCTGCTAAATGCCGTAAATGTAGACTATTTTGCTCTGACCTAGACATTCCTCTGTGAGGCCCTGGGGAATGGTTTGAGAACCACTGCTATATAGAACTCTTTTTGTTAAGAGTATATTATGAGAAACAGATGTGGTTTCTATAAAATGCATTTTGCTACTCACCACTGTAGCGGATGATCCTTTCAGAGGAGTCTCCCTCTCCAAAGCGAGTGATGGGGGTGAGGCGCACCTGGTAGGCCTCAGGTTTTACCAGTTCTGTCAGGTTGTAGGTAAGGAGCTCCCCCCTCTGGATGGTACCTTCCATCTGAATCTCCTGCTCCCACCATATCTGCTGTCCTGTCTGAGGAAAAAAGGACTTAAAAGCTTCTTTTGAAAATCTGTTGCATTTTAAAGAGGGGCGACTTAGACCAGCACTTCTGGTACACAGCGTACATATAAACAAAATAATGTGAGTGCAGTCTCACTAAAACGACGTTGCTTGGCCACAGACACAGCTCACTAATACTAAAACTAAGGAGTTGCAGAACTGGGAGAAAATTCTGATGACATGAATATTTCAGTGTTTCCATAAAGAATGAATTCAGATGTCATGATACATATTTCTTTTCATAAAAATAAAGACATTGGCATTGTGCATTTCTTTAAACTTACTAAGTGTAAATGGTTTGAGCTCATAAAACCCTGCAGGAACAAGAAAGGTCGTTATGAAGCCCCAGTGGACAGGCACCTTAGACACCTTAGATGGCTAATAAAATTTTATCCCTGTTATTCCTTAATTTAATTCACTACACTCTTAGAAGAAACAGCTCAATGTCATCTGTGTCTACAAACAACTGCTACAATTAACCAAAAGAATAAATGCATTACATCCATCCATTATCTGAATCGCTTATCCTTATTCAGGGTCACAGGTATTGCCAGAGCTTATTCCAGCACCCACAGAGTGAAAGGCAGAGAAACACCCAGAACAGGTCATTAGTCCATCACAGGACAGAGGCACTCACACTTAGGGTCATTTTGCATCTCCAATTCACTTGATGAGCATGTTTTTGGATTGTGGGAGGAAACCGGAGCATCCATTAGAAATCCATGCAGACGTGGGGAGAACATGCAAACCCCACACAGAAAGGACTCTCAGCCTCCCTGGACAGGAATTGAATCTTGTGTAGTGACATCGCTACCCACTGTTTCACTGTGCTGCCCATAAATGCATTCCAGAAATGATCTACAATTGGTCGCTTAGTTTAAAGAGTATTTGGATGAACCATGTAAAAGTAACATGAAGCCTTCCTGGAAATGGTTTGGGCATTCATACAGAACATTCGCCCTGAAATTCTGTAAACTTTTTTGCCTTGAATCTTGCCAGTGTGCACGCATACATCCAAACTGCACCACACGGAATTATTTATTTAACTGTCTGGCATATGGAAACTAACACATATATTGAGTTTCTTTACATAAACACCAACATATGGACCAGTGAATTTTATCAATGAAACAGTCAATTACTGAAGAGAGTGTGCTAGTTAGGTAACAATTACAAAATTAGCAAAGACGTTGTACAGGCAAAAATACACATTACTGAGTTTATAGTGAGAGGCGTAAGGCAGTGTTTCAGCTCCTTGACCTCTCAATAAACTTTTAAATAAAAGTAAAACTGACTGGTCTAGAGGCATAATTAGACTCTTTTCTGAACCATGTTTAAAAGGACAGCTAACACATGATCGATCAATGACCTTGCTAACTGAATTTATGAGAAAATTTCTCAACTCTAATTAACTGTCTACAAAAATTTTCATAAGTCCCTCCTTTCTTAGTAATCACTGCTATGTCTATTAAATTTTCAGTTCAGCAAAGACCATGATGACACCTGAATCAGGAGCAAAAAGGACATTTAGAAGTACACAGATTATGTCACGTCCGGTCCGTCTCAGTCGAGCCCCCAAAGGAGCCCGTCGACCGAGTATTGAACTATGCAGCCCTGGACACAAGGATTCAGGTTATGTATGTGTGTGTGTGTGTGTGTGGTTCTTCCAGGTGTGACAGCCAGTTGCAAGCAGGATGCTTGTTAAGTGACTGTCAGGCAAGGGAGAACGATTTCACCTGTGCTTAGTTTACTTAATGACTCCTCATTGTGGCAATGAGTGGTTCTGTAATGTGATTGGTTGGTTACGTGTCTGTGTCTCTGTAAAGCCCCGCTGGTCCATGGAGTCAGTGCTTGGACACCGATATTCTCCCATGAGTATTGCTATGCATGTTGGGGTTTGTATAGTCCATGTCTCTGTATGCTTGTGCCTGTGATCTGTTACAGTCGAGCTGAAAGCCCTCTGAGTCAACTGGGGCGCTTTACCACTAAGGACTGGTCCTCTGGTGGCAGGAAAGGATCTCTCATACTCGAGCCACGCTTGGGCTGATTTGGAAGAGCGCTACATGGGCTCATGCTGGACTGTTTCTGTGTGTACACTCTGGTGAGAGTCCTCACTCACACGGTGGACTCCTGCAAGGACAAAAAGCGTGCTCTCTACTTGTCATCGCTCTCCTAGTGGCAGCGGGAGAGCTTTCGAGCCACAGACATCTCTCTGGCACATCTCTTTCGTTCGGTCTTCGGACTTGTACCGCTCTGCTACGGTTTTAGCGGAACCCTAAGGGCTGGATTGGCCCGAGAAACTGTATACCGGCCAAGTAGCCGTGTTTACCCCTTCCCCTTCGGCGCTGTGCTGCGTTGTGTGCTGGTTCTGTTTTGTTATCCTTGTGAAGGTTCTGTTTTGTTTGAGCTAAGCTAAGCTACATGCTAAGCTAAGCTAACTGCTAAGGTAACAGCCAAGCTGGCTACTCTGTTACGGGTTATGTTCTAGGTTATGTTTAGGAGCTAGGCTATATGCTAAGCTAAGCTAAGCTACGGCTAAGTGCTAAGTTAACTACCTAGCTAAATGTTATGTTATGGACTAAGGGTCTCGGTTATGCTGCATGCTAAGCTAGGCTACCCTAACGGCTAAGCTAAGGGCTAAGCTAACTACCTAGGTAAGTGTTATGTTATAGATTAAGGGTCTGGGCTATGCTACAAGCTAAGCTAGGCTAACTATTAATGGCTAAGCTAGGTGCTAGGCGTTACTCTTTTGTTTAGGACTTCGAGTCCATTTCATGTTGTGTGTTCCTTGTGCTTGTGTTTATTAAAGACTTTATTGTGCAAGTATTCTCCTGTAAGCCGTCCTCCCTCTACACCCCGACATGACAGATTACTGCATCTTAAAACATGTTATTATTCTAAAGAAAACTGGCTTTACTAAATCTTTAGTAGTTCCATACTGACAATTAAATAAATATCAGTTTAAGGAAAAAATCTGGAAACTATGTTAATATAAATGAAATCAAGTATTTTTTTTTGTCTTGACAGGTTTTTGTGTTGGGGCACTGGTTGGAGTACTGTTTGGGTTTAATGTAGCCCCAGTCAAATGGCCTGTATATTCCTCAATATAACTTTGAACAGTTAAATTAAATGTTGCAAACCATTACAAAGATGGGCACCAAATCAGACATGTGAATGGTTGTTTAAGCAGCATATGAGTAGAGAAACTAGTGCAAACAACGACCAGAAGGTACCAGGTACTGGCTCATGAGGCCAAAAGAACACACTTAGCAATACTTACTTCTATCACATCTATACTTCTATCACAGATCGATAGTATTCATGTGTTGGGGAGAGATCGTCGGCCAGAATGGTTCTACTCTATGCAATGTATTATGCCCTGATCAGACTGTAACACTGCATAGCTATACATACTACACTCACCAGGCACTGCAGTAATATTTGCCTTTGCAGCAGGTGTTAATGGTCACCAAAATTAATTACAAAACAGCCCATAGTCTTTGAGACATTATGCCATCTTACTTTGTTTAGCAATTCATTCTGTCAGTATAATGTGGCTATTTTTCTGTGATACATGACTGTGTGACAGGAGCTGGCTTGAAACAGCCCAATTAATTATTCTTTAGTTATAAATGCTCTTCTTTCCTGGATGATTGGGTCATTTATATTTACACTTTATTGAGCCATGGGCACTACAGCCCTTTATTAGAACCACCTTTTACAGCTATATCATTGCATATGATGAAGCTACTCGGGTCTGGGCATTTGGCCTGTTGATGTTACAGGTTTGTTCAAACATAGGAATAGAGCAAATTAAGGGTTCATGTATAACTTTTATTCACACATTACTTCTACTTTTAAGAGTTGGCATGATACCACTATTTCTGATAGCAATACTGAAACAATATCAGTATCATTGCTTTGCAATGTGAAAGATTAAGCTTTACAGTGCCCGTATTACGCAAACCTTGTTAAAGTTTCAAAATATTCCATTCACATCCCAATGCATACAGCCCATTTATGGAAACTAAGCTGCAATTACATCCTGTCTTAAATCATGTCACAAAACCAACAGAATTTCATATACTATTCAGTCTACAGTAGTTTAACTCAGTACTTTAACACATTCATGCTGGAGTATTTCACTCCAGGCAGCTTTCTGAATAAGGCACAATAAAGTGAAGCCAATCAGAAAACAGATCTTTTGCAAATATCAGTGTTAAAGACACAGTAACAAAAACAAATAAAAATAATAAGAAAAATTTAGAAGATGAGTCATAATGCATGACTTTACTTCCCTATTTCAGTCTAGATTCATTGCAAAATTGGATTGAATTAATTCTTTTTCCCTCAGATATCCGATCCAGCATTTTCTGTTCACATCAGTCTGACACCAGTGTCCAGTATTGGATGCTCTTGATTAAGACTGCTTGAACAAAGCTGAACTTCGAAAGCAAAATGCAAGGAGGGCATACTTGCTAGGTAAATATATATAAAAAAACAAACAAAACAATAAACAATAAAGCAATTGGGTTTTACACTTCAATTGAGCAAAACCAAATAAAAACTAAAACAAATCAGGCCAAATCCGCTTTTGTTACTTAAGATAGTAAAGGAGGACATGTTGCAGCTCTGAGCTGTCAGAATTGCATTATGCACTGAAGATCCATACTGCACTCCAGGAAAGCTTTGGAGCTTATTTATATCATGTCATAACATGCATCAACATCCTCATTTGGATCCAGAATGCTAGAAGATATAAAGACACAAGATTATTTCAATAAGGAGGAGCTGGCAGCAGGACAGTTAAAAAGCCAAAGTTTTACTTCTTGAATGGTCTCAGTGCCAATAGCATCCTGTAAGGTCACACTCATGAGATGATCATTATTATATTTGTATAACGCAATTTTCATCAGTTTCCATTATCACAGCCCAAAAATGACTTTGACCACATTACAGCATTGCATACAAAGCAGCAGAGTTCTCTCTGGCTTTCCCAGTGTGCAGTCTCTCTCCAGATATCTCTAACAAATCCCCTTTCTCTGAAGCTGTGGCCTGTTGTAGATTGTCTGAGGATTTTGATTATGACTCCAATTGAGCATGATTATGACGCATGGCTGGGAGAACTCATCTTCGTTTAAGCTATTGGGGCGCTCTGTATAATGTGAAAAATCCTGACATTTCCGTTCCTCTCCAGCTGACCTTTATTAAAATACCAGCATCTGAGGTATGAATGCAGGTTCTCTTCCTTTGCTCCGGGAACATGGCCCTCAAGAAATTGGGGTTAATTACAAACACAGCAGGCTTGGTTAACCTTTGATGCAGTGCTGACCCTGTAATCCTGCTATGCATGAAGGAAAATAAACTCCATTAAGAGATATGAGCTTGGGTGAAATTGAGATCCACAGACACAGCCTTGAGATATTGCATTTTAGTTCCAAAGTTCTTTTTTTTTTGTAGTGAACATATAGTATTTGTAACATACCAAAAAAAATGGGGTCAAACAATCTCACTAGTGTCACTGAAACCTGCTGGGTGTGTGAGGTGGTGCAGAATAATGGCCAAAGATGCAGTTCCAGGACAAACAGAAGGAAAAGTTCTCAACTAACTCCTGTATCACTCAGCTCTTCCCCCCCCCCCACCTTCCCTCACACACCACACACACACTCATATTCACACACCCTCACCCACTCCGCCAATTTTGCTCATCCCTGTTGTATTCTGTTGTGTAATATACGTTGCCGGTTGGAGGTAAAAAGCCTTGTTGCCATGGCAACCAGGCCCACTTTTCATTCATGACATCGTTCAGCAAATCTTGTTGTATAAAGCGGGAGAAAGAGAGAGAGAGAGAAAGACAGAGAAAATAGAAAGAGAGAGAGAGTGGGGACAGCAGTGTGATCAAAAAGAAAGAAATGAGGACTGAATTGCCCTTATGTAAAATCTACCTTTCTCACACAGGAGATAGTAAATGATTTATACAGGGTAAGTAACATTATTTGCATTTGGTCTAAGATGTCTATGAGTACATGTGTTGGTTCATAATTCAAAACATTATCATTGAAGCAATAATTAAAAGAGAACTGCTACATATCCTTATGTTTTATTCCAGTTTAGATCATCAGGCTGTGTGAATGGGATGCTCATTTGATAGTCAGTACAGTAATAATATGCACAAATGGCAAATCAGTTTATATCATGATTCATTGTTTTTTTATACATTAAAAATGTTTCAATTCAATAAACAGCAATTCTGGCTTATTTAAGAAATGCAATAAGGACTTCTAATTTTTTTCATGTGAGAACACAGTCAGTCATCATACTTGAGTAATGTTAATTGCAAGAAAGGTCATTTTAACTCTGGCACAGTTGAGCAGCAGTGCTTAGCTAAGCAACTAACTTTTCTAATTTTCACGTGAATGAGCACTATGTGATTGTTGGCCAAGAGCTCTACAGAGCGTTGACTTTTCAGAACATTTGACAAAATAAAACTAAAGCCAAAATGGAAAGCTGTAGCTTGATTTATTTATGATCAGTAGCACCTGAGCATAAATGTCTTTTTCTGAGTTTTCATTCCAGGGTTTATGCAGGAATCCTAGAGTCAAATTTACTACCTTTTACTACCTTTTTTACTACCTCCACAATATTTTT
>JBBPCZ010045068.1:0-13117 GCA_037974445.1 Brycinus macrolepidotus
TGTGTGTGTGTGTGTGTGTGTGTGTGTGTGTGTGTGTGTGTGTGTGTGTGTGTGTGTGTGTGTGTGTGAAAGAGAGTCAGAAACACAGCAGGAAAACGAGACTGAGGCTTCAGGAACAACAGAATGGAAAAGGGAAAGAAAGAGAACTGAAAAAAAGTGGAATGGAAAGGAAAGGAAAATAAAGGAAAGGAAAAGAAAGGAAAGGGAGAGAAAACAGAAAGGATAAAAATAAAGGAAGGGATTAGAAAGGAAAAGAAGTGAAAGGAAAACAAAAAAGAAAAAAGGAGGGAATGAAGAAAAAAAGTAAAGAAAGACAGAAAGAAAAAAAGAAAGAAAGCAAGAAAGAAAGTGCTCTGCTGCCTTCCTAAATCATCTCTCAGTAATCAAATGTTCCTCCTTTATCTGTCTCTATAATTACTGCTCTCTCTTTCTCTCTCACTGTGTGTGTGTGTGTGTGTGTGTGTGTGTGTATAAAGTGGTACTGAGGCCGGTCTACAGGATAAACACACACACTGTTAAGCTGTTTAAACACACTGGATGTTTCGGTGTGTAAAGTTGCAGGTTTTGCTGCTTCGTGGCTTAAGGTTTCTGTTCCACCTTACAAGCTCCAGCAGTTCCATTCTGGAGCTTTATTTAAGGTGGAAACGACAGTTCAGGCACCGTGAAACTCTTGCATACCTTCCTCGAACCCGTCTCTGAAGGAGGCGGAGCGGCTCATGGTCCGCGTCTTCTCATCCAGAGACATACAGGAGTTCCGCAGACGAGCGTCGCCGCAGGTGTCCAACGCTGTGTCCTGATTGGTCAGGCTGTTGTTGCGCAGGCTGGCCAGGTTAATCTGCGCCGCTGTGGTGGGACTGGCTGTAACACAACACACATACCCACGCACTTTAAAGTGAAAAATCAAACATACCGTCCTTTATCTCCATCAGATAAGACACATGTGGGGTTTCTATTAGTTTATAGAAAGTCTAATTGTCTATTAGTCATTAAAGGGCCCAAATCGCGCACCACTGTTATCCAAAAGATTAAACTCCACCAACTTTTTTAAATTCCTTAATAACTAAGTACTTACTACGTGAGGCAGAACTGTTCACAGTGGTGAACGGAACCAGACATCTGACTCTAAAAGCTCCCTCACAGAAAGATATTCCATGAAATGGTTATGGTTGCGCCGCCTGATGCCTGAGATGTTCTACTAGAGTTTTGAGAAGCTTTTGGTTCTAAAACTAAACCCATTCATGGTGGAGGGATACATGCAGGGCAAAACAGTCCCCAAAGAAAAGTGATTTAGTTCAGATTTACTATTTTACCATCATCAACATTCATATAAACACTCAGAGACAAGGGGAGCTTCACTGTGGGTCGATAGTGAAGAAAACGACTGTATTTGTGTTGGAGAGGTCTGGTTCCATTCACCATCACTGTAAAGAAATCAGAATCTCTATAATGAACTGATTCACACCACAACTGTTTCTGAACTGCTCTGTTTACACACACTGGATTATGAAAATTTGGTGGGAGTCCCCTGTGGAAGCTGATCAGTGTGGGTTCATACCGAGCTGTGTGAAGTTGAAGCGTGTTCCAGAGGGCGAGGTCAGGCTGGAGCCGGTGGAGAACGGAGAGTTACAGGCCGAGTCCTGCAGGCCGCTGGTGGAGTGAGAACGCAACCAATCACGAGCCTCCTCTTGACGCAGCTGCGTCGAGGGCGTGTACCTGCAGGAAACAGAACACACATCCTGATCAATTAGAGTGGAGCATTGAGATGCATACATGCATGAGAAGAGTGTGATGATGCAGTTTGATGGGAAGAAAAAATAACATTCTCAGTGCTAATATAAAGAGTTCATCTTAAATGATATATTGGATTCATTAAATGATTCATTAGATTTATATGATTCATGTCTTAAATGATTCATTTGATTCATTCACTGAAACCACGGCAGATCCATCGGTGTGGTGAAATAAAAACAAGTGCTTTACCCACGATAATAAGGATAAGGATAAGGATAATGTTTATAATAATATTAAGATTTCATTTTAAGCACAAGTAAATTAAATTCCTATCTTTACAGAACGAGGCTCTAGTAACGTTCCTGAACTTCAGTAAATCTGTAGCTGAACATTTAAGACGTGACAGACAGACAGATGAGCAGTTCATTCAGATACAGTGATACGGTGCATAAGGTGCCCCCCCCCACACACACATGTGCCATGCCTGCACGCACACGCACACACCCCGCAAAAGCACTAAATCAAAAACAGCGCCCACAGCTAACAACATACAGCACAGAACACAAAGCTGGTGGAAGAGAGAGAGAGAGAAGCAACAGAGAATAAGAAGGAGAGAAAGGGAAAGGTAGGGAGTATCTTTCTCTCTCTCTCTCTCTCTCTCTATATATATATATACATATATATATAGAGAGAGAGAGAGAGACAAAGAGAGAGAGAGAGAGAGAGAACAAGAGTGACTGCTTTAGCAGGTTAGCAGGTTAGCATGGTTAGTCTCAGCAGTGGTACCTGAGGCCCTTCTTGGGCAGCGTGTTTCTGTTACTGTAGGAGTCACTGGGAGGGATGGAGAGAGGAATGGATGATAAAAGGATTGGAAAAAAGAAGGAAAGAAAAGGAGGGGTAGGTTCCGCTTTGATCATTACATTTAATTATAATCTATGTTACTATGACGATTATACTTTTGTTACAGTGCACATTCCACAACACCTGTTAGAACAGTTAGCACAGCTGTGATAGTTTTGTATGAAAGCTAATCTAAAGAGTTTCCCCCCTTGTGTCATATATATATACAGCACAATGTTCCTCTGGATAAGTTTCGGCACTAAAACTGACTGATCAGCTTTATTCAGTGTAAGGGAGAAAACTAACTTTGAATTTGGACTAAAAGATCTTTTTAAAGCATTTAGTTAAATTAACCACCAGGTGTCGCCAAAGAGCAACATAAAAAATACACACACACTCATGCGTGCGCACACAGAGGACACAGGCGTGTTAATCAGCAGCCCTTTAGCACACAGACACCTTTACCTGTCCTGCTTCCGAGGCAAGGTGTTGCGGCTGAATTTGGGACTAGCAGAAGGGGAGGAGAGGGGACTGGAGAAGAGAAATGGAAGGATAGAAGGAGGAGAAGAAGAGAGGAGTCAGAAATGATGCAGGGAAGAGGTGGAAGAAGAGAAATGGACACATTATTGGAAACAAGAGAGGCTCATACTAAAAAGACTGAACACTCACTGGCCACTTTTTTGGAAATGCCCACCTTGCATTTCCACTTACTGGCAAATTTACTGGAAACATCCACCTTGTGCTCCCTATAAGGTGGAGCAACAAATATGGTATTTTTGATAAAGTGGCCAGTGAGAAAGTGAGCCACACTGCATTGACTCAGGATCAACAATAAAAAACATCCACCAGGCTATGCAAAACACACATATCTGACATGCCCGTCCACACCTGTCGGTCTTGGCGCTGCCAGTGCGTGTGAAAGGCGTGTGTGTGTCGTCACGGTGATGCCCACTGCCCACTGACATGTCTATGGACTCGCTGCTGGTGTGCATGCTGCTGACGGACGGGTAGCCCAGCGCCGACGAGCTGCTGACAGTCGTTCCCCAGGTCCCCGTGCCCGAGTACACTGACCCCGGGCTGGACGCCTGCTCGCTGCCCCCACTGGAGTCAAGGGGCCCGCCGGAGGGCAGAGTGTGGTGCCCCAGGGTGGCATGGGGGTTGGAGATGACCACGGAATTCTTCAGGCTTTCAGCTGTGGTCACAGGAGCCTGTTTAGCCTTACCACCAAACAACCTGCAGATCGGTGAGAAAATATAATAAAGACATCAGGAAGCTGACTAGCCAAAAAAAAAAGAATTATAAGCATACTGTGATATATATACATATCAGGATTTACCAAAATCTACCGATCATCTGTACATTTATAATTAACTACTGCTCATATTGACTGTATATTTATATTTATTGTATTTATATTGAACTGCTGCTGATCATATGCACATACAATTCACACATAATTCAATTTCAGTATTCTGTTTGTTTTCCATTTCACTGCTGTTGCAACATTTGCACGATTTCCGGAACATTTCTACTTCTAGTTTGTATTTTACTTATATGTGTGTATTGCATGTTTTTGTCCTCTGTAAAATCTGGAGTCAAGCCATCTTGTCTCACTGTAAACGTGTTTATAACTGAGATGACAATAAAGTTTACTTTGACATTGACTTTGATTATCCAATATCAAAGTAACTTTAAAAGCTCCTCAGATCTCACACACTTAACCCCCCAGACGAATGTGTGTGAGAACAGGTGTGAAACGTGAGTGTGTGTATCAGTGTGTGAGAAAAGCCCTGACCAGAGGAGGAACACCTCCCTTCTTCCACTCATCCATCTCAGAAGATCTAAACACCTGACAAACCTGGACAAAGGAACCTCCAACAGACAAATGAAACTCAATTAAGGAGCAAAAACCTCGAGATGAGAACAAACACGTGTGTGTGTGTGTGTGTGTGTGTGTGTGTGTGTGTGTGTGTGTGTGTTTGTGTGTGTGCTGAATGACATTTCCCCACTGCTTATAGTTTTTTTCATTAAACAGTGACACAATTTTACGGTTCCATTCAGGACTAGAGTCTATACTGCAGTGTGTATTTCGGTTCTGGACTGAAGTGTGTATTTCAGTTCTGGACTGGAGAGTGTGTTTTGGTTCTGGACTGAATTGTGTTTTTGGGTTCTGGACTGAAGTGTGTTTTTGGGTTCTGTACTGAAGTGTGTTTTTGGGTCCTGGACTGCAGTATATTTTTTGGTTCTGGACTACCGTGTGTGATTAGGGCTCGGGACTGAATTGTAATTTTGGGTTCTGGACTGAAGTGTGTTTTTGGGTTCTGGACTGCAGTATATTTTTTTGTTCCAGACTGAAGAGTGTGTTTCGGTTCTGGACTGCAGTGTGTGTTTCAGGTATGGACTTTCTTTATTTCTTTATTTCTTGTTTAAGTTATTTACTTTAGATTTGTGTGTTAGAAAATTTCAGATTTGTGTTTTTAAAATTTAAAATTGTACTTACATTTATACTTATATCTACTTGTACTCATTTCTTTATTTTTATTTGTGGTTCAGAAAATTTCCAGATTTTTAATTTAAAATGTACTCACTGTTTATAATGTTTGCACAGTCAAAAAAGGAGCGGTTCAGGATACATTTCACTGTGTGTTATACTTGTATGACTATGCCTGTGACAAAGAAAGAATCTTGAATCTTGAATCTTGAATCTTGAGAGTGTGTTTTGGTTCTGGACTGGAGTGTGTGTTTCGGGTTTTGTGTGTGATCTGGGTATGTGAGTTTACCTGCGCAGCGTTGGCGAGGACACTTCCATGTATTTGCCCTGCCTCGCCGTCTGTGGAATAGTCGCCGCCCCTCCGCCTGAGCCGATGGGACTGGCTCTGAGGCTGTCCGTCTCCGAAGCTCCTCCCTTCTCCTTGTCCGTCTGATTGGCCGGCACCAGGCTCCCGTTAGTCTTCAGGGCTGATTCTCGTGTCCTATTGGCTGTGATGGGGGTGAGGGCGGGAGCTCGGGTGCTCAGTCCTGATTCGATGCTGCTGGTGGATGAGCGGTTGCCTTGGCGAGCAGCAGACCCGGAGCGCGCCGGTCGGGGGAGGCTGCGGTACTGCAGTGTCGATCTAACTGCCAAGTATCCATCCTCCTGGGTTACAGGCGTGCCCTCCGGAGCCCCCTTAAGGCCAGACCGCTCTCTGCCTGCCCCCACCACCAGTGCAGTGGACTTGGGGATCTTTCCAAGGGTCGCAGAGCCGCTGGTAATGGTCGCGCCACTGGCTGTTACCATGGCGATGCCAGAGGTGGTTACCGTGGTGACAGGAGCCGAACAAGAGGAGCCAGGTTTCTTGAAGCCGAAGGTGCTGCCCGCAGTGGTCACGCGGGTGGAGGCTGAGGGGGTGGAGTCAGAACGGGTAGAGGGGGCTGAGTCAGGTCTGGTGGAGGGGGCAGAGTCAGAGCTGCTCCGGCCGGTGTCAGAGGAGGACTGGTGGACTCCATTGGGTCGTGGAGACACGCGACCTTTCTCTGAGACTTTAGCGTCATCCGTTTTAGCTGAAAGAGCAAAGCACAGAGTCAGAACAGGTAATTCACCTGTAACCCACACGTTCCCAGTCCCAGCTCCCATTTCCCTCCCCCCGACCCCAGCTCATTAAAGGCCTGGTAGCTGAGGAAGTAAATTGATGTAGCTCACCTGTCCCATGTGTTTTCACCGTGCCTGTTCCCGTGCTTCCAGTCGTACTCTTTGTCCTGGGCGTGGTCACGCCCACCTGTGCGCTCATGCCCCTCCTCCAGGAACCGGTCTGAGAGATGGACATGCCCTTTCTCCCAGAGCCGCCCTTATCTGACTCATCTGACACATCTGAAGGGTTCCGCCGCCATTTTGAGCCGGATTCCATCTTCACCCCACTGTCCGAGCCGCCGTCTGACCTTTTGACTTCGTCACCTGACCAGGCAGAGTTATGCTCCACTGCCGAGTGTTTCTCAGTGTCTGTCTGTGGCTGCGTCTTAAAAACCAGACAAGAAAACTGATGGCTAAAAATCTACCAACAGGGGAACACCATGGCTAAAAATCTACCAATAGGAGAATGAACAGACCAAAAGATCAAACCCATAAAAGTCTAGCTGCGTTTAAAAAATAACAAAAGACACACATTTATCAATACTGTACAGCGTATATTTTTCAATACTATAAAATAAAGCTGTAAAATCACGTTATTAGATGCTATAAAGGTATTAATGTCATTTCCGTCTTCAGGAGAACTTGGAGGAGTCTTTGTTACAGGAAACTGAAACCATGGTGACACATCTTTCCTAAGGCTCAGGTAAAGGTCACCAGAAAGTGGACATACACAGCCCTTTTGTCCCCTCTGTTTCTGACCAATCAGGTGGGGGGGGGCGGAGTGTGTGTGTGTGTTGGGGGTCCAGGTTAACTTTATATTACTGTGGAATTTGTCTAAAACGGAACCTCTTCATAAAGCGGCCACATTGTTTGGGTTGGGGGAGTCAGTGGAATCTTAATGACCTCAGGCCTGTTCAAATATTAGCCATGTTTCTATGGACTCAACCATTCAGCCCTTAAACGGGGGGTGGGGCAGCATGGGGGCATAGGCTCTCACATTAAAGCGATAGTCCAGTAAAAAAAAACTACATAAAATATATATTTGTTCAACCAAGACATGTCTGACATTTGGTTTTTAGTGCAATGTTACTTAGTGTGGTGTGTACTTTATTAGCAAAATAATAAAAACTTCCTTACAGAGTTAAAGAAAAATAACAAACAAACTAGGGCCTGAAAACATGGTAACTTACAATTATTCTTTAAGTTTAATGCATAAAAAAATAATGCAATTAATCTGTCTAAATCGCTGACCCCTCAGATAACACTGTGCTACTTTTAGGGTGCACTCTTTTAGAGAAGCTGATCTCCAGTCGGCCCTAAGAAAGGACTGTTCAGATATAAGACAAAAGATGATGGAATATTAGAAATATATTAGAAATACTGTTATACACAGGGTTGTGTGAAGCATTTAAAAGGGCAGGATAAAGTTTTTTGGAGGTGCTTTTAGGCACAGAGTTCACCCGGATAAACACTGTAACATTTCATAATTTAATTTTATGTTAAAGTGACACATCAGCCAAAACCTGATTTAATTACAATTAATCAAGATTAATGAGTCTGCCGTGTGATTCATTTTTAAATTTGACAGCTCTAAAAATATAACAGCATAAATTTAGTGTACTGGAAAAGAACACACCTCCAGTTTTGATGAAAGTCCATGTCTCCTGATTTCTGACCTGTTTTTGTTTTAGGTCTACAAGAAGTTCAGACTAATCAATTTTTACTCGATTTCTTCCATCAGAGGATGACGAGAGAGAATCTCGTGGCCAACATTAACAACCGGCGCGAACTTCGAGTCTGACATTAACAGCCTAGCTGGTCTAGACTGGCTGCTGTTTTTAGCCTGTAATGAAGTCTACTGACAGATTTAGATATTACCTCTTCAGCAGGGTGTTTTAACAGTTCTACCCGTTTCTGTGTTTTTTTGCTTTTCCACACTAAAATTCAACAATCCGTAACTTTGTGTCATGAACTGTTCTTGTATTCACTCCGGTTGCGCCACCTGACTGCAGAGCCGCAGTTTCAGAACAGTAGTTTCAGGATGGTAGTGATACAGACAGCAACCGTCTGACATCGGCTGATGGGATGCAGCCCAAGTTTAGTGTGATTTAGTTATTGATGGATTGTCAGATGTATAAAAGTTAAAATATAAAACTCTGAGTGTAAAGACGACAGCGTATCGACTGTAATCCTGAATCTCTATTAACCTGCAGTGTTGTTCAGCAGTTAGAAGTGTTAGAATGTTCAGTGTTGAATGTCCCAGATCACACCAGTGTGAAGCTACATTTTAATGGAAAGTAGTCAGATGTGTGACACTACGTACTGAAGGGTTAAACCACGCAGACTCCACAGGCCGATTGATGTTCAGGTTTTTAAAGGTATACTTCACTCCAGTTCATCCCATTCGGCCTCGCCAGCTTTCAACGATCATGAATATCACTGGGACTGTAGGGACGAATTTCTCTCTTAAAAAGTGGAAACATCTGCTTGAGCTATCAGGAGAACTTCTGGAAGCTCAGCCTGATGTGGGCTCCTCATCCAGAACTGTTTGTTTCAGTACAAATACTGTCAGAAACTCCTTAAGCAGATCCAGAATTCCATGTGGTCTCTAAACTGATGTTTTTTTTCCTTTGACAGATTTTATATATTATGTTTTGGCTGGTCGACTATAATTGGATTAAGGGGGGGGGGGTGTTTGATCTGTAATGAAAGTGGTCTTTCAGGAGCTCGTTGTGTATTCGGTTCCTTACCTGTCTGTGGAGGTTCTTGCGTGGAGCTGCAGGTGTGTTGGCGTAGGAGCTGATGGAGGAGCTGGTGTTGATGTCATCTGTGTCGATCGTATCACTGATTCCACTGCTGACCGAGCTACTGTCATCCCAACTGAGAGAGAGAGAGAGAGAGAGAGAGAGAGAGAGAGAGAGAGAGAGAGATTAATTATTTACCACACAACATTCGGGATTTGTTGAGTATATAATTCAGTAAAGCAAGACAGCAGCTTCAGAAAAAGAAGGAAGAGCTAGAGAAGAAGAGGGAGAATAAGAAGGAAGAAGATAAAGAAAAAAGAGAAAGAAAAGAAAAAGTGAAGAAACTAAAACAGGCAGAAGTACAAGACAGCCCTCTCTCTCTCTCTCTCTCTGCACTTGTTATTAAAATCACTTTTGATGCATGACATCATATCCTGCCTTCTTCCTCCACTCTGAGATCAGAGGAAAGTGGTCAGTTGTTACCGCGGGAACCACTGGATTCACCACCGTCTGACTCCGCCCTGTCATTGCTTACACACACAAACCGAGACAACTAAAAACACACTGACACACACACACACACACACAAGGACAAACACAACCTCTCTTTAACACCCCCCCACCACCCCCACTGAAAAGCCTGAAGAGGATAGAGGGAGAGGGAATGATAAAGGAGTGTTGATAAAAAAAATGATAAAAGAATTGCTTGTTGGTAACTATTAACATTCTTATAGGTTTCTATAGACATATATGCAAACTAATGGTGGTTGCCAGGGTGTTGCTAGCAGTTCCTGTGTTATCCTAGGGTTCCTAATTGGCTGATGAGATATCCTAAACGTCCCACAATTGCTAGGGGTGCTGCTACTCTATTTTACATCCGCCACACACCCACCACACACCCACCGTACACCCATCACACACCTGCCATACACCCACCACACACCCGCCGTACACCCTCCACACACCCACCGTACACCCACCACACACTTGCTGTACACCAGCCGTACACGAACTGCACACCCACCACACGCCTATCACACACCTGTCGTACACCCACCGCACACCCTCCGTACATCAGCCCCACACTTAGCAACTTAGCAACTACATTCACTGTACACCAGCCATCACATCACATTCACGTTGTCCAAATAATCACACCCACACAAGTACAAGTAAACAAACAACCTATAAGTAAACACACACACACACACACACACACACACACACACACACACCAATCTACCTGTCTGTGGATCTTTGGTTGCCAGGGATACCAGGAACCAACCTGGTAGGCAGAGATTTGACTGGACGTAGATTCCTCATGAGTTAAACTGGAGTTGGCACAGAGATTAAAGTCTATATCTCTCTCTCTCTTGTTCTCTCCCACTCTCCCTCTCTCTCTGCCCGTATTCTCTCAGTACTTCATCTTCTCGTTTTTCCTCTTCTTCTGTTTGATATTCCATGGTTTTTCCCTCCTTCTCTCGTTCTATTGCTCCGCCCAACAACTTTATCTCCCTCTCTCCCTCTCTCTCTCTCCCTCTCTCTAGTAATCCGATCTCTAAGGCACGGCAGAGTTAACCTGCAAAATGCTGGAGTGCTCTACAACCACACTAAAGCCCCCCCAAACACACACACACACACACACACACACACACTGCAGGCAAGACAATGGTGGAAAAGATAGAAAGTGAGTGTGAGAATCAGAAACAGTGAAGAATACACAGACACACACACACATACAGAGCCCCGCGGAGTGTGTGATGTTAATTAGAGATTAGTGTTCAGACTGAAGGTTCCTCTCTGGCCCGGGAACCTGCTATTACTGTCTCAGCCAATCAGAGTAAACCAACATCTACATCTCTCCCTCTCCCTCTTTTCCTCTCTCTATCTTCATTTTCTCCCGCTCTCTGTCTCTCTTTTTCTCTACTTGCTCACTGTATCTTGCTCTATCCTTCCCTCTCTCTCTCCCTCATGTCTCATTCTCTCTCTTTCTCTCATTCTCTCTTTATTTTCCCCCTCTCTCTGTTCCTCCTCTCTCACTCTTTTTCCTTCTCTCTCTCACTCTCTCTTTTCCTTCTCTCCCTCTTCCCCCTCTTTCTCTGCTTTCTCACTCTCTCTCTTTCCCTCTGTATTTCTTCTCTCTTGCTCTCTTTCTCTCTTATATCACTCTATCTGCCTCTCTTTCATTTAGTCTTTTCTCTCTCTCTCTCTTTCTCTCTCTCTCTCTCTCTTTCTCTCTCTCTCTCTTGGCATCACTGACTCTATGGATAAAAATGAGGAGAAATTTAGAAAATTAAGATCTGGGGTCAGAGCAAACCTTCAGTGGAGTCAAACAATCCAAAAAACTTCATTACTGAAATAATAAAACTGATATTTATCTCACAAAAACTGCTGAAGACGATCTGTGTGTGTATGTGTGTGTCTGTGTGTGTGTGTGAACCTCAGCAGCATTAAAGGCAGCGAGTGTGTTTAAGGGAACTGTTTGATCTGGGCATTCCTGTTTTTTCCTTTTTTGTTGCTCTCTTTTTTTTAAGAGAGGTCAAAACTCAAAGGTCAAGCATGGCAAGTCATCTAAAGCAGCCCGTAGCCCACAGCAGGCCCTGAGAGAAAACTCTCTGCTCAGAGTGTGTGTGTGTCTCTGGAGAGCTCCGCAGTCTCTCCCCCACACGGCTCCACTGTAGTTAGGAGAGAAACCTCAGCTCTGCAGGACACGCCCACGACCCCGGACGCACACAGCCCGACCGCCAGCACAGGTCTTAGATCAGCCTGGGGGGAGGACAGCATCATTTATTCAATATAATGTGATATAATTTACTGCTGAGGTTTCTGTAGAGCTGCCTATATAAACACCCACACACCCACACACACACACACACATACACACTGCTCTCATGATTTGGGGACACTTTGCTGTCTTCTGAAATTTAAATATATATAAGATAAGATAAACCTTTCCCAATTGTGGGACTAATATACATAACTTAAAAAAAATAAAGTGCCCATATTTGTGTGGTTTTATGAATCAAAAACATTCATAATTCACTTTTTATAACCTCAGCTTGAATAAGCTGCGGTAAGTCTAATGGGCGGGGCTAAACTACTGCATGTTAAATGTGCAGAGCCAAACAGCTTTAGGCTGAATGGGGGGAGCTAAACTGCTTTAAGCTTCATGACTGAGAGCAAACTGTTAGGCTGAGTGGGCGGGGCTAAACTGCTGTATGTTTAATGTGCAGAGCCAAACTGCTTTAGGGTGAATGGGCATGGCTAACTTCTGCAGAGTGACAGGGCAAGGCTTATCTAAAACTGGCAGATTTATGTAAATGTGTTCATTTTTGTGACATCACAAAACAATGAGCTGTTTTTGCAGTTTAGTTTCCACGCATGGACTCGTCAGCATCATGATCATCGGAGCGTCTTCCCCAATGTGAAGAGCTGCTTCGGAATGATGATAGAGAGATTTTTGTTAAAGCTTACATTTAAATGCTTTTGGCACAAAAGGGGAGAAAATGGGCGTCGCCTGGACTGGTCATGCCTTAATATGGTCTGTTATTGCAAAGGGACAATAAAACATCTTTTTAATCATTTGGATTAAAAACATTCCAGAAAGCTCTGGACTTTTGGTGAACCTTTCCATCACCCCCTCTGATGATACGGTATGACATCACAGGTCAAAAAGGTGAAGCCCTTTATCTTTTCATCTGGTTCTGCCTGCTGTGAAACAACACTCACATCAGTGACAAAACACACAAATACAACAAAAAAAACTGCTCTGCTCTGCGGCCTGGACACCACACAAACAAACACACACGCACACACACACACACACACACGCACGGACCTCTGGATCTGTGTTTGATTACTCAGGCCTGTCTGTTTGACATTAATGCAGCAAAGTTGACCTTTGACCTTTGGCACAGAGTGCAAAGAGAGGGAAAGAAAGAGAAAAAAGAGAGATAGAGAGACGGGGGAGTCGCTTCCACAATGTCACAGCATTTCTAAACGGGCCGGGGCATTCCGGACCTTTTTCCAAAAAAAGCCTCTGTGGTCAGGGATCCACACACTGGCCTCTAACGGCCTGGCCACAGTGGCTTCTGTACCGCTATACTTTTCTCTCTCTCTCTCTTTCCCACACACACACACACACACACACACACACACACACACACACACACACAAACACACACACACACACACA